>MU227596.1:312531-322591 GCA_018584345.1 Thuja plicata | reverse complement strand
GAGAGAGAGAGAGAGAGAGAGAGAGAGAGAGAGAGAGAGAGAGAGAGAGAGAGAGAGAGAGAGAGCATGATCACTAGCCTAGTAGGGGATTGCCTTACTATGGATCACACAAAGGAAAGCATTGAAAAGGATGATAATGAAGGTATAGCAAGTTGTTTTATGCTAGTCAGTCGTTAAAAAATTATCAGTCCTTAAGGAAAGAATTATCTCCATTAGGGGATCCGAAAAGAGAATGATCGGGCCTAAGGAAATCATTTTTCTCCATAGGGATCAAGAAAAGCAGTTAGGCCTAAGGAAAGCATTTCCTCCTTGGGGATCAAAGAAGGTGATCAATCCTTAAGGAAAGCTTTGTCTCCATTAAGGGATCCTATGAAAAGGATAAACACAAGTAAAGCATTGTCTCATTGGGCATCTGCAAGAGAAGTTACATGGAATCATTGTGTATGTGTGTGCAATATGTGAAACATAGAGTGGTGTGTATGCCCCCATGTTAAAGCGGTTGCAACTGCCTTAATGGGAGCAATGGATTTAACGGAGCATACATGCACCCACAAGAAATGTTTCCGCTATAAGATGCCTCCAAGAAAGGAAAAATCAAGGGAAATGAACACATGAAAAAGAGAGCATGAAAGGGATCTACTAACTTTGGGGTCAATATGATCATATGATAATACATGTATATTATATCAAAATGAAATGTCATCATTCCCCAAAGGTAGCAAGAAAAAAAACACAATGGAAGAATGTCATGTAAGAGTTACAAAGAAGAGTCTTTTTGGGTCAGCATCACAGAGACTAAAAAGAATAGGTAGCTATCATTTTTCATCATCCCCAATTAGATAACACAAAGGCACATTTATGAATAGTGGCACATGTATGACATAAAATGTAATGACATATAGAAGAAGTGAGATACAAATAGAAGAATGTTTACAACATTTTGATTCCTTTATCACCTTGCTCCAATGAAGCAACAAGGGTCGTTTAAAGAAATAAAAAAAACATATAACAAGAAACATAGCATGGGGGAAGAACATCACAACAAACAAGAAAATACACAAACTCCACTAAATGAGAGGAGCTAGTCAAGTGTATCTCCTACCCCCTTCTTAGTCCATAGTATTTAGGGTGGGTGGGAAACACGCAAAAGGAGAAACATCAAGCATGACAGATGGAACAATGACTAGTTTTGAATAAGGACCATGCTATGAAGATGGGTCACTTTACTCATCACTAGGATTAAGAGATAATTGTTGCAAAAACATAGGTTGCAACTCATGATTAACATAAATAAGATCAAACATATCATCAGAATCACCAACATGAATATCATCATTAGTTGCATTAGGAACATCAAAAGCATCATCATCAAGAGTAGATTCTTCATCTAAATTAAGTGTAATAAAATCAAATATATGAATAGAAATATCATGTTTGTTCAATTTCATCTTTTTCAAATTAACTTCCTCCTTTGGCTCAAGAATAGGTTGGGAAAAGGGAATAGGTTGGGAAAAGGGAATCAAAGCATCAATGGGTGTTTTAGGTGAAGGAATGTTTTGGAAATCATGTTGATGGGCTCTAGCATGATGTTTATGATAGCGGTAATGAGCATGATGATTATGTTTGGTTTTTCTAGAAATTGGTTTAGGTTTAGGATCAAGAGGAACTACACTAAGTTGAGAGATAACATCAACGTAACACTTATAAGATATAAGAGGTAGAGTTGAAGCATATATAGGAGGTGTAGGAAGAACTCTAGGTTCGGGACAAGGAGATGGAATATCCTTAGGTTTTCTAAGTTCACAAATATTTTGGATCTTGTATGCTTGATATGATCAGAAGAGGTTATCACGATAGGTTTTATTCGGTTGAGGTATAGAAGGCCAAAAGAAATCAAGGTCAATAGACTCTTGAGGCACTGAATGCTGATAGAGGGTATGGTTAACATTCATGATTTGTCCATTATGAGGAAATTTCAAACATTTATGAATAGGAGAGGCCATAACTTTCATGGAGGTAAGCCAAGGAAGACCAAGTTTCACTTGAAATTGATCAGAAGTTGGAACTACGGTAAAGGAAATATCTAAAGTTTTTCCACCAACTTCTAAAGGAAATGAAATAGAACCACGTAAAGGATAAAGGAAACCAACTCAAGTTTGGATCATAACATCAGGTTTATCATAAAAATCATATTGCAATTGTCTAGTGAAAAGATGTTCTTTAATTATCACATTCACCATACAAGTAGGGTCAATAAGGACACCATGGGATGAAGGCCATTAACCTTTTCCACAATATAAAGAGGATCATCAGGTGCTTTAATTACTTTAGTAGGGTCAAAGGTAATGAAAAACTCAGGTTTAGGTTTAGGTTTAGGTCCAGTTTGATTAATGAGGTTGATGCA
This sequence comes from Thuja plicata, assembly GCA_018584345.1. Classification (NCBI taxonomy): domain Eukaryota; kingdom Viridiplantae; phylum Streptophyta; class Pinopsida; order Cupressales; family Cupressaceae; genus Thuja; species Thuja plicata. Next base: position 320,187 of record MU227596.1, on the reverse strand, counting down.
AGAGCATCCTTGGGTTCTTGGAAATCTTGCATCAACCAAAAACATTTTTTTTATAGTTTTTTCACATTTTGTTTAGTTCTATTTTTTGTTTGGAATCCTTATGTGTTGGCACATTTTCTATCGCAGACCTCATGGCACATTCCTAGAATCATGTTTGATCTTCCTTTCAGTCCTCACCTTGATCCATTTCTTCTTGGTGAAGATATTCATGATTTTTGGTCCTGACCTATCTATTCTTCATGTTCTTGGCTCATTGGAGTTTCTAGATCTTGTGAACCATCTTGGTTTGGGAACCCTCTTGTCTCATCATTCAATGTTCCTTGAATTTTGGCAAACCTTCCTTTTGGTTCACCCTTCATTCTATTCATTGGTGGAGGACTTCTTCATTATTTAGGTCTTGGCCTATTTTGCACATTGTGTTTCCTACCTTGGAGATTGTGGTCGATCCTGGCCAACTTGGTTGTGTTTTGAATGTATATATAATATTTTAATCATTCCTTTAGTTGATAGCTCTTAGTATTAAGGATTCAATAGATCCACATAAAGGATAGAATCTAGATTTTGATATGTAATTAGGCATGTATGCCTATTTTGTAAGCCAACATGTTGCTGGCCAATTGTAATTGAATTTCTAATAATGCAAACGTCTGATATTACTTTCTCTCTACTCCTTATTGTTGTTTCCATTGTGTAACTCTTGTTGCATAGTTCAGATAGCCTTCTTTGAAGACCCTCTATTTGTGGCTGCACCAAGTAGTATTTGAGCAAGTTTTCATTCCTGTGATAGTAGATCTTCGTCCCTGAGGTTGTGAAGTCCTGAATGTGATTTCTTATAGGGTGGAAGATTGAGGATCTAACCTATAGCTGCAGAGGAATTGCATGAAGATGGATCAGAGAGAAAATGCTAGGGGTACAAAACTTGCTATGATGGATATGTTGGGATAAATTGTGGCCTAATCGGATGTTGTTGAAATGACCCAAAGAAGAGGAAAACGTCTTGATAATTTGAATGATGAGGAAGGAGAAGCATAGAGTGTTGAACAAAGAAATGAAGGTTAACCAGAATTAGAGGAGGGAGATGAGAGAGTCCTAAGAGCCCTAACTAGTGTGAATAACAGACCACATTTTAATCCACCAGACTACAATGGTAAGTTAGATTTAGATGAATTGATTGATTGGATCATGAAAATGGAAAAATATTTTTATTTTGAAAGCACTAAGAAAGAAAATAAAGTGAAATATGCTTGCACAAAATTTAAAGGACATGCATCATTATGGTGGGAACACTTGTAGACAACTAGACAAAGAAGAGGCAAATAAAAAATCAAATCTTGGGATCAGATTGTGAATAAGTTGAAGGAAAAGTTCTTACCTCCTAACTACCAAGTGAATTTGTTTAGGAATTTTCAAAACCTAAGACAAAAGAAATCTAGTGTGAGAGAATATATTGAAGAGTTCTACAAGTTGAACATCAAATCTAGACATATTTAATATGAAGTTGAATAATTTTCTAGGTATATGAATGCTTTTAGGATGTCTATACAACATGAGATTAGTTTAATCAAGTTGTAGAGTGTGGAGGAAGCATACCAATGTGCCCTCAAGGATGAAGAAAATTTGAACGAAAGGCATGAGAAAAGACAAAGAGGAAGAGGAGGAAGATTTCAAAGAGGGAAAACCTTCACTGGAGGTGGAAGGTCTCTTGTAGAGCATAACAAAGGCAAAGAAGAAGGTAGAGATGATAATTCATGCCAAAGAGATGATAGTAACTTCTACCAAAATAGTGGACAAAGTAGTTATAAGATAGACGGTAAGAAGGAAGTTAGAGGAACTTAATTCAAATGTTGAGGAAAAGGAAATCATGCTTTTGAATGTAAACAAGAAAATTTAGGAAAGAGAATATATTTTTCTAAGGAAGAATCTATTATACTTCCTAACAGACTTGAAGATGGAGAAGCTTTAATGATAAGAAGAGCTCTATGTCACAATGAGTTAGATTAGGAACCATTGTAGAAGAAGAATTTTTCCAAACCAAATGTAATGTTGAAGGTAAATGTTACAAATTTATAATTGACAGTGGTAGTTCAAATAACCTAGTCTCAGAGAATATGGTGAACAAGATGAATTTGTAGAGATTTAAAGACCCTAAGCCCTATTAGATATCATGGATTAGAGATGACCATAAAGTGCTGGTAAGTGAACAATGTTTGGTAAAATTGAAGATTGGATATTATCATGATGAAGTTTTGTGTGATATTATGCCTATGGATGTATGCCATATATTGTTGGGTATACCTTGGCGGTATGATAGATAAGAAATGCATGATGGGAGAAAGAAAATATACACAACTATTATAGTCAATGGGATGAGACAAACCTTGTTACCTTTGGAAGAGCCCCTTAGGAGTGAATTTTTTACAAGTGCAAGAATATTCTTGGTTGATGGAAGGAAATTATTAGATGGAATGAGACATAAGAATGTGTGGTTTTCTGTAGTCCCTAAATAGACTGAAGATCTGAAACTATAAGAAGAACCGTTGGAGGAGGTAAAGAATTTGTCGATGGAATATGAGGACATAAGTTCAGATAATGTACCAGATGGATTACCACATGTGAGAAGTATTTATAGATACCCAAAAATAGTTCAATGCCTATGCCCCCATTTTTAACATGTCTTGTATATTGTGTGTTTGATCTTTATCATTCACTAATATTGTGTCATTCTTCCATGTCACCATTTACAAACATTTCTCTCATTTTGGCAGAATTGATCATCTTCCTAAACCAATCCTAATTGATCCTAATCATTCATAATCTTCCTAAATCAATCCAAGATCATTTCAAACTCATTTAGATCATTCTAGGGCATTGTAAAAGTTCATCAATGCCTCATATATTTTCAATCCTCCTTCGATAGTGTTTTCAAAGTTCATCGATTCATCGTCATCAATCTAGTCTAAGGCATTGTCAAAGTTCATCGATGCCTTATCATCATCAATCCAGGAGCATTGTCAAGTTCATCGATGTCTCCCCAAGAACATTGTCAAGTTCATAAATGCCTTCTCCTCATCATTATTCGAGTGCATTGTCAAATTTCATTGATGCCTCATCATCATATGGCTTCTTCAATAGAATTTTCAAAGTTCATCGATGCTATTTTGTCAGCAATCAATTCGAGTGCATTGTCAAAGATCATCAATGTCTCGTCATTCCTAAACCATTCTGAAACCATAAAAATTGTTCCTAATCCTCGTCAAAGTTATCAAAATCAAGTTAACTTTGTATCATTGCCATCAATTTGGTCAATGATCCATTAATTTTTCCTCTTGGGATGAATAACCCACAGTTTATCCCTATGTCTTAATTGAATAAATAAATTGACTTTATTTATTCCATCTTTCCTATGTCTCCACAATTAATTAATTTCACTTAATTAATTGGTTAATTCCTATTTAATAACTTCCATTTTTGTGGGAAATATGAGTTTTAATAATTCAAAATTCCCTCCTATTAATTAGCCTCCATTTGTCATAGTTGTCATAATTTATGACACTTTCTTCTTTTCCTTTGTCATAATTTGTCATATTTTATGAAAAATTTCCCTTTCCTTCTCCACACTAATTTTCCCAATTGGATCTCTTAAAATTTTTCATAATGTGTCATAATATGACACTTTTCCAATTTTACTTCTCAATCATGAAAATCTTCCAATTTGTGCACCTAATTGCTAATTCTGCAATTTGGTCTCTAATCCTATAAATTGAGATCATTTTTTCTCAGTCAGGTTAACCATCACATTTTGAATCTTCTCGCCACCATTATAGTATTTTTATTTCATTTTTTAAGTGCATAATGTCCATACGAGAGCTACATCAACTTTTGGAGAAGCAAGAAAGAGCACAATTGTCAAATTGAGGGAGTTTTGTTCATAATTTGTATTTCTTTTTCTCAAATTCTTTTGTGTTTGGATAGGTTGATTATGCATGCTTTTAAGTTTTATGGTTCCTATTGTGTGCATGTTTTCCTCATTTTCCTATCCTAAAATTGGTGAACCCGATGTGAAACATGTCTTAGCTTACTGATTTTGGTGTTTTTATGCAGTTACAAGGTCATGGAAGAAAGTTGTGCAGTTGGTCTGAAATCCTATGCAGTTGGTTAAGTTCTGCACACTTGGTGTCCAGAGTTGTGCACTTGGTTGACCTTGATGCACACTTGGTTGACCTTTCTGCACACTTGGTTTTCCTTTCTATGCACTTGGTCAAATAGGATGCATTTTGATGGTTTAGGATCAACACATTAGGGTTTAGGAAGTAGTTCTACATTTTATGCTTCTTGCTTTCAATTTTCTCAGTTCTAAGACTATAGTGAACCATAAATGGTGAAAATGAATCCTAATTTGATTCATTAACATCGTATTTCAGTTTGAAAACTTAAAATTAATCTCACATTTAAGTTTGGTGTTCCTAAAATGAACTTTACCTAGTTTAGGATTCAATACAAGGCTAGTCAATCAATTTTCTTTAATTGAGTTCAAGTTCACAATCTAGGTTAATTATGGGTCCTAATTGATTCAAATATGTTAATAAATTTGATTAAGAGGGAAATAAATTTTAAATGAACATTCACACTTTATTTGGATGCTTAAAATAAACATTCATCTAGTTTAGGATCCATTACAAATCAACCTAGTTAAGATGTTTCCTAGTCAATTTAAATCTGCATATAGCTTAATTAGAGGTTCTAAATGGATCATAATATTTTAAAATCGGGGTTTTAAATGGTGGATTAAACCTAATCATGGAAATAAAAATGCTTATTAATGAAAATGTTCTCAGTATAGAAGCCCTAGTAACTTTATGAGTCGTTTTGGCCTCTGTTTCAGGTACTGTGCATTTGGTCCTCTGATATTATGCACTTGGTCCTCTGATACTAAGCACTTAGTCCTTTGATACTAAGAACTTATTCCTCTGATGCTAAGCACTTGGTCCTCTAATACTAAGCACTTGGTCCTTTGATACTATGCACTTGGTCCTCTGATACTATGCACTTGATCCTCTGATACCATGCACTTAGTACTCTGATACCCCATACTTGGTTCTCTGATACCACACACTTGGTAAAATGAGTTGTTTCCATGCTATATGCTGAGTCTTTTCATTCCTAAATCTATTTTTTCACTTGATATACATGATTTTTATGTTATTGATGATCTGTGCAGCATTTTAGCAATCGTGGGATGAAGAATGAATGATAAACTACCAATATATTTGATGCAAGATGCTTGACAAAGACCTTGTGTGTCCTAAAAATTTCATGTCTACATTTAGTAATTAGAAACCACTTCATTTGGTGCTTAAAAGGAACAAATTCGCCTATGTGTTTTCAAGTGTTCTTTAGATTGTAATCTTACAAATTGTATGACCATATCCTCTCCCCTCGCCTTCGCAGATCTTGGGTGTAAGATAAATTCATGCAATTCTTCTAGAGGGTCTGCCTCCCAAGAGCTTTAACATAGCCAGTGAGAGGGAATGACCCAACCAGTAACAGGCTAAAGCCAAGCCTTTCCAAACTAGTATATAAGAAATGTCATTGTGATTAATGTCACAATGAAAAGGTGCTGATTATGTTATACCAGGAAGAAGATCTCCCTCAGTACTCTTGTGGTGCGTAAAAACCTATAGAATGTGACTTCTGTAGGTTGGGAGGTCTCCATAATGGGGATAATCTACCACAAGTATAACCACCTGAACAGATACCTAAACTAAAAAAAAATTTATAGTGACCAAAAACCATCTTTCTGCTGGCGTGGAAAGTTCGAGATCGACTAAGATATCCCACATTTTTGTGGCTCTTAGTAGAGACAATGGTCCCTTGGGAAGCGATTACCCTTGGGATTTAAAGCTTGGTGTTCCTGAGAAGTGAGTGTACTGTAAGGAGGATCTTGTTCCTCCAAGCTTCTAAGTTTTCCACTATGCGTAAGCTCGATTGAACTTTGTTCAAGTGGGAATTTAGCAGATATTGTCCTGGCTTGCCTAAGTTGCAGTGTGCTTGTTTTAATTTTTACAACCTTTCTTCTCTATGTGTCTTGTATGAGTGTGTCAAACTTTAAAAAGAAGAAAATTCTCAAAACACTCTTAAGCATTTTCAAGACCATTCCTAAACGATAAAATTGTCGCAAAAAATACCTTAAACTTTGGTGAACATTTTGGAACCTCAAAACACACATCTTGAAACCTTTTGGTATGCTTAGTAGTCTTCATCCTGCATGTTATAATCCCCTCACGTGCATTGCATTGATCACCTTACATTTTGCAATCTAGCTCCTCTTGCATTATCCCTCATTATAAGTTTTATATAGCCTTTCATCAGTCCTTTGCATAAGAATCTCATTCTTAGATCCTTTAAAATTTTGCAAAATCCAAAAAAGAAGCCAAATTTTAGGGTCTTATCTTATGTCATTGAAGAAAAGATCTTGACTTGGTCCCTTTGTCCCCATATCAATTTTACCCCTCTATCATTTGGTTAATATCCATCTTTGTCATGTTGGATTTGACCTAGTACCTGTTTATATCCAATTGTCCAATTGTCCCCTTTGATCCCCTTTCAAGTCAAATCCCTATTCAATTTCCTAAGGCTATACTCTTAGGTTTGTCTTTTTTCCAAAGATTTTCCCAAAGTCAAAAATCCAAAAAATATAGTGGCATAAGCCTAGTTTCTTTGCATTTCATTCCAAAGTCCAAATTTGCATTTCCATAAAGTCCTTGCATATCTTAGGTTGCATTTCCATCCTCAAAATCCTTTCAAAATAATTAAAACAAAAACCTTGCATTTTCTTACATCCATCATGTCAGTCTTCATAAGATCCCAAGCATCCAAAAGGCAACCAGACACTTATTAACCCATGTTACCATCACAAGGAAAATCACAAACACCTTTTGATCAAAGACAAGGTATACCTTTGCAACAACAATATTTTGAGTCATGAAAAATGATATCAATACAACCAAACAATCAATTATGTCAAGTCCATGAACACTTGATTCAAAAGTTGCAAGAAAAATTGGATAAAGAAAAGAAAATCTTGGAAAATAAGATAGAAGAGATAATGAAGAATAAATATCCAAATGAATGTTTTGATGAATTTGACATGCAAATTCTTATTCAAAAATCCAAGATACCAAAACTTATTTCATGGCTCAATGAGGGAAATGAAATTTTCAACCAAGCACAATCCAATCACGTGCAAAGGAAGGGTAAAAGCACAATAATCTGTCACCTTTTAGGACAACTTATCAGCACAACTGAATTTTAGTATTTCTAACTAAAAATTAATTTTGGCCAAACATATGGTCTAGCTAGATTCATTATAGTTAAGTTAGATAAGGTTTTTAACTTTTCCAATTGGAAATGTCTATTAAATGCATGTTTTATACCACTTTGAGGCCAATTATCGTAGAAATAAAATTATTTCAGAAAAGTGACGTTTCAATAACTCTAAGACTTTTTAATGATATTTTTTAAAAAATACAAAAAATACCCTTTTGTAGAGATCAGAGTCAAGAATATCTCTTATAGATTTTATAGTGTTTTAATTATACACAGTCTATTATAATTAAAAAATATTGCAAGTAGGTATTTTAACAGTCAAGGAGATGT
>MU227596.1:285152-298084 GCA_018584345.1 Thuja plicata | reverse complement strand
GTACAACATGTCCAATTTTTTTTGCAGATATACACATTAAGGATCATGTCAGATAATACAAGGGAATTCGATCAAAATAGGGAGACAATCGCTAGATTGTTGTCTAACTTTCAAAGAGAAGGCAATGGCAAATGTTATTGTCCATGCAAGAGTTGTAACAGATTAAAGAAAAGAAGAAACAAAATCAAAACAATGGGAGAATGGTCATATTGAAGGGGGGTTTGATTATCATCCATTGGTAATTGTTGTTTTTTATATTGTTTTCACAATTAGTATACATATGAACCATGGAAGGAGGTTTGATTATCACATTGAAGGGGGTTTGATTATCATCATTTTTTATATAGGTCGATCTCCCTAGTGTAGTATGTGATATGAACCACCACATCTCAGAGGAAAATGGGGGTGTGAATATAGAGGAACATGGAGGTGTGAGTATTGAAGCTAAAGATCATGATCCCATGGTAGATGACGATCATGCGCCAGAAAACACATTTGAAGATGATGGTATGAATGCATTGATCATTGACATATTTGGTATTGGTGCTATTGGTGCTGCTGATGATGACGATGATGATTATGATGAGGATGAAATTGACATCGTCCATGATATACCTCTATTTGAGAAGGCGAACACGACCCTTTACGAAGTCTCCCAATCTACTCTTCTCTCTGCTTTATTGGTGTTGGTGAATTTGAAGGTTATGAATGGTTTATCCAACATAACAATGTCACATATGCTAAGGTTTGTCATATACATCATTATAGCCTATAAAAGGTGAAACATGTACCATTAAGATTGTTTATAGTAACGAATTATATTTTTTGATGTAGATTGATAGGGGAGTTTCTGTTACCACCATCAAATGTTCTCCTTGCTCGTACCGAGAATTATGTGCCACTATGAAACATATTGGAATGGAGTATCAAGCAATAGCTGCTTGTCCCAAAGATCATATTATTTATCATAAAGAACACAAAAATGTAACAGAATGCCCTGAATGCCATACGAGCAGATATCGAGATGATCAAATGACAAAAAAGTGCCTCACAAGGTTCTTCGTTACAATCCCATTATTGCACATCTGAAATGATTATTCAAGTGTAATAGCTTGGCACAATTTATGGATTACCATGCACACAAAAGGAGTCGAGATGACATTATTATAATGCCTGTGGATGGTTCATCATTTATGGACATAGATGAAAAGTGGCCACACTTTTAAGGAGGAACCTTGAAATATCAAGCTTTCTCTGGCAGCAGATAGTGTTAATCCGTATGGAGAAATGAGATCTGTTTACTCAGTGTGGCCTATTTTTGTTATCAACAATAACCTTCCACCATGGATGTCAATAAAGAGGGAGCACATTATATTGGCAATGATTGTTCCACCTATATTTTATAATTTTATAGTTATCTATGTGTAATTATAAGTCTTGGAGTGAAATGACTACAATAATTATCTGATGTTGTTGTTAATTCAACTAGGTAAGTACCAAGTGAAATATATGAATGTATATATTGCTCCTTTTATTGACGAGTTGTTGGTGTTATGGAATGGTTTCACTATGTATGTGTAAAGGAAGAAAATTGATTAATGTTTATTAGGTGTGTTGTATTTCCTTAACCTTTACATTTGATTGTTTTATTTTTATGCATGTTATGTGTTGGATTATTATGATTGAGCATATAGGGGGAAGGAAGATAAGATGGTCCTCTTTTATTCCTAAATGCACAAATGAAAGATCCAAATTGATTAACCCTAAAGAAGGATCAATGCACAAATGAATCAACCCTTTGGAAATGAGAGTAAGGAAGAAGATATTAAATTCTATTTTATGATTAAGGAGATATGATATATAATAGTAATTGAAAAGGATAAGAGGAAGTACCAACCTTAAATAATTATAGATCAAAGAATTTTTTTTTCTGAGGTCTGTACTTTGTTTCTGGAAAATCTAAAGTATGATCCAGAACCAGAACACAAAGACGAACAAAACCTAGACATATTTTTATGATCTAACACCATATTATGAAAAAGGTTGACCTTGAACCACTAATCTCACCCTTGACCCAATAATATTGACTCTAACCTGCACAGGTCCGATAGAAAAACTATTCACAGATCCTGATAGTTCGCTGAAAAAGGTATCCAGATTTGAGTTCAAATCTTCAATCCTGAACCTGTACCTACAAGAAAAAGAGTTTTTTTTGTTGGGGGGAAGGGGTTTTCCTTAGTCAAACCCCAATTTAGTAATTAACCTTGAAATCAATAAAGTATAGAATGCTAGCAAGTAGTAGAATTGAATCTAATAATGAAGCTATGATATTCAAATAGATATGCAATTGTAATTCAAATGTAGCAAGTATGTAAATATAAAATATTGGACTCAATAGAAACCATAAAAATCCATGATTGTATGCTTGGAATCCACCTTGAAGAGAATGAATGAGTGTTGAGGATGCACAAAGGATCTTGAAGGAAGATCACACCACCATGATGGCTAGATCTAGGGTTTGAATGATGAATTTTGAATGTTGGAACCTAATCCCTTCAAAGGCTTGAAAGCTTGAATCCTTGATCTTCAATGGAGGACTTGAATTATTGAGAGGAAGACTTTAACACCTTGAAATATTGAGAACATGTAGAACAATGGATGCTTGAACCTTTTGCTTCTTGACAAAATCTTGGTTAGATCTTTTTGCACTTAAAAGACTTAAAGAAAATGAGAGAGAAAAGCTTCCTTTTATATGAAATTAGGGCACAATATTCTAGAGAGCATGACATAGGAGAATTAAATTCCAATTAGACCCATACCCATAGAAAATGACCTATATTAAATATAATTTAGGATTTTCCACTTTAGAACCCAAAACAGTCGACCTGAAAGCGGGAAAAATGAATTTTTGTTGATCTCTGGCAGCCGACAAGTTTCCAGATTTGGAAGGGGGGCCCAGGTTAAGGTCAAGGTCAACCATGACCTAGGTCAAGGTAGAGTTTTACTCTAACCTAGGTCAAGGTCGAGGTCGACCTTGACCCAGGGGGTCAGAACCCCTAGAAAAAGTGCCAGGTGGGATAGAAGGTGCCCGGAGAGGCCCAATCAGGGTCCTAAACAGGCACAGAAGCAAGAGATGGTGCAGAAAGGAGGGGAAAGTATGATGGTGGTAAAAAAAATCCCCTAAGGAGGGATAAATGTTCTTATCAAGGAAGTTCTTCCATTTTAAGATGACACATTAAGCCCCCACTTTAGCGGAAGTATGGAAATCGAACATGCTTTCGGTAAAGTTAGAAGAAAGACTCTGGTGGATCACAACGAGGTAGAACATAACTAGGTCAAGGACATGAGTCCTTAGACCAAGGATTATAAATCAACATATATGCATAAATATATGGAAGTAAAGAGCAATCAATCATAGGAAACATACATGATTACATAAGTAGGACAAGAGCAACACTATAGATAACATAGCTTCATGATCTAATCCTACTAGCATGAAAGCAAAAAAGAGAGAAAAGAGATAGTGATTACCTCACCTAGTAAGATTCCCACCTTACTATAAATCACCAAGGAGGGAGATCCCAACAAGTTCACCCATAAACTGTGCTTGTAATTGTAATGCGTCTTCTAATGGCTTTTGAAAATATCCATAGATCCACCTTCTTGTATCACTATGAATATAAAATGCGTGTCTTTTCAGGATTTAGAAACTTATGTGTGTTACCTTCCAAGGATTTAACATATTTAAAAGTGTAAAAGGGTGCATATCTCTTCAGGATTTAGCAACTTATGTGCATTACCTTCCGAGGATTTAGCGAAAATAGAAGTAAAAATGCGTGTCTCTTCAGGATTTAGCAACTTATGTGCGTTACCTTCTAAGGATTTAGCATGCTGTAAAATGTAAATTAATGTAAACTATGGTACAAGGGAGACCCTATATATGCCCCCTCCTTATCATGACTACCCACTAGGTAGGATAAGGAAGAGAAAATAGGATACCTACTTCACAAGGTAAGGAGATATCCAGCTTTACAACAATGTATACCATATCCTTAGCGAAGAGTCTTGACTCTTACATCTAAGAACATAGATAATCATGAAATGGATATGTCACTTAATGAAAAAGGATCCTCAAAAGGGAAGAGATCTTATCATCAAGACCCTCACCATAGAGGAGTGCTTAGGATAAAATGTCATCTTCTAAAGAAAAAAGGGACCAAAGATTCAATCATCAAGCCCCTTGTAATCAAGAGGAAGAGGAATATTAGGATGAAGGAATAAAACTCTAACCCAAAGCAAGAACAAGAGTTTATCAAAAGCATAACTTGAAAAATAAAGAAGAGGTGATGACCTAGGACAATCACCTCTCATATAAGAGAGTATCCATAGTAAAAAACATACATCTTTATAAGGAAATAATGTTATATGATAAAAAAATTCCACTAAGCTAAGGAAAGTAAATCCTTAGATAGAGGAAGAAGAAAAATACCTCTTCTAGATTTGATATATCCCTTGCAGATCAAAGAATGTTGTTTTCTGAGGTCTGTACTCTATTTCTGGAAAATCTGAAGTATGATCTAGAACCAGAATGCAGAGATGAACAAAACCCAGAAATATTTTTCTGATCCAAAATTGTCTTATGAAAAATGTTGACCTTGACCCACTAATCTCACCCTAGACCCAATAATCTTGACCCTGACCTGCACAGGTTCGACAGAAAATCTGTTCACGGATCCTGATAGTTCATTGAAAAGGGTATCCAGATCTGAGTTCAAATCTTCAATCCTGAACCTGTACCTACAAGAAAAAGAGATTTATTTGTTTGGGGGAGGGGTTTTCCTTAGTCAAACCCCAATTTAGAAATCAATCTTGAAATCAATAAAGTATAGAATGCTAGCAAGTAGTAGAATTGAATCTAATAATGAAGCTATGATATTCAAATAGATATGCAATTGTAATTAAAATGTAGCAAGTATGTAAATATGAAAGCTTGGACTCAATATAAACCATAAACCTCCATGATTGTATGCTTGGAATCCACCTTGAAGAGAATGAATGAGTGTTGAGGATTCACAAATGATCTTGAAGGAAGATCGCACCACCATGATGGCTAGATCTAGGGTTTGAATGTTGGAACCTAATCCCTCTAAAGGCTTGAAAGCTTGAATCCTTGATCTTCAATGGAGGACTTTAATTCTTGAGAGGAAGACTTGAACACCTTGAAATTTTGAGAACATGTAGAACAATGGATGCTTGAACCTTTTGCTTCTTGACAAATGCTTGGTTAGAGATTTTTGCACTTAGAAGACTTAGAGAAAATGAGAGAGAAAAGCTTCCTTTTATATGAAATTAGGACACAATCTTCTAGAGAGGCCGACATAGGAGAATTAAATTCTAATTAGACCCATGCCCCTAGAAGAGGACCTATATTAAATATAATTTAAGATTTTCTGCTTCAGAACCCAAAACAGCCGACCTAGAAGTGGGAAAATGAATTTTTGATGACCTCTGGCAGTCGACAAGTTTCCAGATTTGGAAGGGTTACCCAGGTCAAGGTCAAGGTTGACCCTGACCTAGGTCAAGGTTGAGGTCAACCTTGACCTAGGTCAAGGTTGAGGTCAACCCTGACCTAGGTCAAGGTCGAGGTCGACCTTGACCCAGGGGGTCAAAACCCCTAGAAAAAGTGCCAGGTGGGATAGAAGGTGCCCAGAGAGGCCCAATCAAGGTCCTAAACAAGCACAGAAGTAGGAGATGGTGCAGAAAGGAGGGGAGAGTATGATGGTGGTCAAAAACATCCCCTAAGGAGGGCTAAATTTTCTTATCATGGAAGTGCTTCTATTTTAAGACGATACAGTATGACATCTCTAGACCAATTGGACAAAGACAATTTCAATTCCATGCAATGCTTGTGTGGACAATTCATGATGCTCCAGGGTTGACACATTTTTTATGTATGTTATGGTGAATTCTATTTGTATGCGATAATTCTAATTCTAAATATCAACATATTTAATCCAATTGTATTGTTGTCTTGTAGGTCTTCAACAAAGGGAAAATTTTCATGTCCAATGTGTGGTCCAAAGATGAAATCTCGTCATTCCAAAAGTTTAAGAAAGCAGGTGTTTGATGAGTATAGGCACTTCCTCCCCAAAAATCATAAGTATCAAAGTGAAAAAAAACATCTTTTCAATGGGAAAGAAGAGACTACATCAAATCCCCAAAGAATGACACCTCACCTATGGAAGTTGGAATATAATAGAATTGAAGGTAATATCGTTCCACCTAATGGTTGATGTTTAAAAGTTATATATTTTGATTGTGTTTTGTTGGCTAATTATGTAGTTGATGATCTTGAAGGTCTTAAAGGCATCACTGACCAGCTTCCAAAGGGACTAAAGTGTTATCCTAAAGAATTTAGTAGGCTGCCCTACTATGAACAACTACAAATTGTGCATTTGTTTGATACTATGCATATTGGAAAGAATGTAACAGAGACACTATGAAAAATATTGGATGAAAGGTGTGACAAAGGAAAAATTGGCAAAATTCGTAGTGACATTCATGATTCCAATCATGCAATGAAAAATATCATTAATCAAATAGCAATGGAGACTAGATTAATGCAAGTGCTCTTCCTTGGTTATTAACAGAGCAACAAAGTAATGCCATAAAATAAGTCATACGCAAAATTCAATTTCCTATAGGATTTGTTGTGAATATAAGCAATGTCATATAAAAGAAGAGTGATTTTGGTTCAGGGATGAAAATGCATGATTGGCATACCTTCATCAAGGTAAGTCACAGTCTTTTGTATTTACAATATATTTGTGTAACTGCATTCAATTTTCATTGTATGAAATGATCAGTTAATAATCGTTGTAGTATTTTCTACCCCTATCATTCCCAGAGAACTTCAACAATAATATCAAGCAAGTGATATATGATTTTGGAAAATACATGAGGTAAGCAGTGATATTTGTTCAATATATCAAACAAGTAATATCTTGTAAAGTCTTTTATTTATATGTTTTTGTGTCTTCAATCCCTTGTAGGTGGTTGTCATCTAAAGAAATCCATAAAGAAGATATAAAATAATGAAAGAAAAGAATTCCTTATCTAATGTGTGAAATTAAAAAGTGTTTACCTTCAACGTTTTTCAATGCACAAGAACACTACCTCATACACCAAGTTGAGGAGATTGAATTGTGTGGACCTGTACATGCTAGGTCAATGTGGATGGTTGAGAGACACTTGGAATTTTTGAAGGGTTTGGTATGAAAAAGAGCACGTCCTGAGGGTTCTATGGTTGAAGGATATATGGTATACCAGATGATGGTGTACATTACTCAATATCTTCCTAATCTTGCAGCAAAGACCCATATAGGTTGCATTTGGGATCTTGACTCCATTAAAAAATTCAAAGGGGAGTAATTGGTGGGAAACGATAGATTTAGGAAACTGAAAGGTAATAAATTATGAGATGTTATTGTAGTTAAGTAGTTCTTAATCTTCAAAATAAATCTGTTGTAACTGATCATCTATTTACTTTTGTACAGTTACTAAAGAGTGGGATGCAATACATTTGTTTATTGCAAACAATCAAGATTGGACAATGGTCTGGATTGAATGATGTCAACATTATGGTCATAGATTAAAATGGGAATCTGTGTCTTCATTGGTTATACAAGCTCATTGTAATGGAGATCCCAATGTTACACAAAAGGAAATAGATTTAGCATATGGTTTCAGAGATCACCAGGTACTTATAAATTTGTTAATCAACCGTATGTTTTTCAACTCGTGATGCAATAATTTATACATGTTTGACATTATTGTAGGTGAAACACCACAAGGCTATGTTCTGTAATGGTTATAAATTTTGCATCAAAAAGTTGGATGACACGAAAAGAAATTGTGATTTTGGGTTAAGTGCAGTCTTTTAGGTGACCAATATTTCATCTAGAAATGACTTACATCCTCGAGAGTCGCAAAATCGATACTATGGTATTTTGGTTGATATAATTGACCGTGAATTTAATTCCTTCAAATTAGTTCTCTTCATCATGAAATGGTATAGACTACGTCTCAATCAAAATGATCCTGATAGAAATATTATTGAACATGATAGTGGATTTCCAATGATTAATACAAGGTTGTTTGAGCCAGTTGGGGAAGAGTCCTATGTTCTTCCAAGCCAATGTGAGCAAGTATTTTACTCAGAGGTTCCACATAAAATGGGTTGGTCATTTTTTGTTAGACATGATCCAAAAGGAAGGCTGATAAAGTATAATGTGATGGAAGAAGAAGATGCTGAGGAAGAGGAAGAAGTGGATGATGATGTAGATGATGATCACGATCGAGAGTTACAAAGAAGAATATGAAGAAGAAGATGACGATGCTGCTGCTACTGATCATGATGATGATGAGTAGGATGATGATGATGATGATGATGATGATGCTGATGATGATGATGACGGTGATAGTGGTGGTGATGATGTTGTCGACGACGATGATCTTGATGATGAGATGGATGAAGAAGAATATCAATGACATGAATGAAATGTATAATTATGCCAGATGTTTGGCATGTTTTAACGATTGTTCTAGGTTAAAATCTTCACTTTTTCCACTAATATGCTTAGGGTTTCATATTAATGGCATTTTTGGTTTATCATGAATATCTAATTAACTACTCTTATTCACCTTGTTATTTATGTCCTACTTATATCTTTGATCTTTTGTTAAGAGAAATTTCATTCTAAAAGAGTGTATTTAATCTCTAAATACTATCTTATGGTATTTGCTTCTAATAATTTTCTATTTCCTTGCACATCAATGATTTTAAATCACATGGGATTCTCTTTGTTCCCTGCAATGGAGTGAGCTAATTCTGAAAGTATAAATAGATAATTTTAACAATGTATAATGTCCTTCACAAGATGTAATAAAACTATGGAGTGAACTATGTTTGTTTGATTATATAACTATTATATTTTGTCAGGTATCCCACACAGTCTCATGGATTGTTAGGTATAAGTCAATACACACCATAGAGATTAATGGATTTTACCATTTGTAAAATATCTCTTTCATTTCCACCTGTCTCTCTCATTTCATGAAGTGCAGGTACCAACGAATAGATATTTGTTAGATTTGTCTTCCTCGAGTGAGGAAAATTTAGGAATGGAAGAAGAAAGTGAGACATTTAGTATGTCTAAATCAAGGAGATTGACTCAAGGTCAAAAGATCAGAAAAAAATTCAATAAACGCATGAAATTTTTCCTTTCTCAAGGGGGGTCATGTTCTTATGATGATGAGAGAAAAGGCGACTCCGAGGTGCCCTTTAGGTACAAACATCTACAAAAACAATGGGTCCCTAATGAACTTCCTTCAATAAACATTAATTTTTGTGTTAGAGAGAGGATATATCACGTAACATCGTCTTTAATACATGGTTTGGGCCTATTTTCCAAGGATGGCATAAAGGTATCTTACAACAAAGTTGTCGAATTGATGGAGTATGTTGGACCTTGTTATGATTACAGTAGTTGGATGCAAATTATTAGATATAAAAAAAGTATGTGTAGGTATGGACTCGCGACAAATTATATACAACAAAAAGTCAGTGAACAAAGTAAAATAGTAGCTATATACATTGATGGAAGGCCAAAAGCATTAGGGAATATTGTAGGTTTCATAAACAGTACATGACCTACGTCAACTAAGAAGCAATCCAATTGCATATTTGAGGTGCGTGAGGGAAATCATGTATTTCTATGTGCGATCAAAAAAATACATGGAGGCGAAGAGTTGCTTGTCTATTACAATTTGAATCACATAGATACAAAAAAACCCATTGTCATGGACGAGGTGGTACACACTATGCACCATTTAAAATTGTTTAAAAATAAAAAATCTCTCTTCTTTTAATTGAAACATTTTGATAATTGTCTATTATTCAACGTAACTTAGCATAAGAACACGTGTTTTAACATGTCTCAATAATTTTTAATTTTTGAAATATAGGGCTATAGTATATATCAACAGCCACACAATACGCATGACGATGATGGTTCTCATGGGACTTCTTCTTCCCGACAGGTAAAACTCATTGTTGTTGTACAAATGCACATACAAGAAAAATGTTAATGTGTATTTTTTGTTATGTTTTATTATTCACTACTATTTTGGATAGCTTTTAAATAAATTGCTAATAATATTGTTCTCACAAATGAGTGCTGATCAGAAAAAGGGAAAGGAACAAGTAGCCCATGAGGAGCCGTAGGATGAGCAGGATCCATTCATTGTTGATTTTTCATCAGACGTTGATCCTGTGGTTGCAAAGCAAAAGGTCCTTCATGCAATTTCAAGAGAGTTAACTCAATTGGCAGATATTCAACCTCAGACTCTTGAAATATGGATGAGAGAGGATGAGTTGGCTCACCATGTTCAGACTTATATAGTAAGTATTAATGTAGTTTTTAATTATAACAAAAGTTTAATAATGGTTTTTATAGGATACTCTTTTATTTATGTCATTAAATAAAATATATATGTTTTATTTTTACAGAGGATGCTAAAAACATTTAAGGGTCATGCCCCATATGCAAATACTTCAGGCGGTTCAAGTAGATCGCATTTTCTATTGTCCACTTGTGTTTTGCTCAAATGATATTTTTTTTAATAGCTCTAACAATCTTGTCCATGGTTGTCCATATTTTGTTATGCTCTAACAATCTTATTTTTCAGCACCTAATATTGATCCTATGTTCACTACGCCATCTACTATGAGGATCAGAACCATAGAGGTACTGCCGCTTGCAATTTTGGTAACACGTAGCTTGGCCACAGATATGCTGGCAACACCTATTATTGGTAAGTAGATTCATCTTTTTATAACTCATTTATCATGTGTTTATTTCACTTGAACTATTATTTCTTAGGGGGCATTTTGTAATATTGGATTCATTTTATGTAGAAGGCGATGATAGAATTCCTAGATGTACTCGTGTTGCATGTACAAGAACAATAGAGAAGTGTGATCAATTGCTCGTGAACATTGAAGATGGACTTCCCATGAGAGTAGCCTAGCTTCTAGGTACTTTAAAGATTGATCCTTTATTTTACTATACAATCTTATACTCATAATGTAATGCACTAACCCCCTGTGCAGTCCCTTGCAATAACTAATAATCCCGTTATTATTTTGCAAGGAATAATCTATTTTATGAAAAACTTAATGATGAATGTTTGCGCATTTTTGGGCCGACCATACGCACATGGTATCATATTTTGATTTCATTATTAGATCAGATTTCCTTTCATCCCTTTCTTCAAGTATATTAAAAGGTAGCTTCACTTCATTTATGAATCTAATAGTTTTTTTTCTTAAAAGGTGACAATCAAAAGATAAAGAGTTAAAGGATAAGCTCATTGAATCTATGATAAAACTTTTTGGACCCAATGCCTTTCAAAAACTTAGGCTCCTTGAGAAAGTAGGGAAAAATTTGAAGCATATTAGGGACAACTACAGGACCCAAATAGAATGCAACCCTTATTACGAGCGCCCCCCTATGTTCTTATTAAAGAGAGGGAGAATCTTAAAAAGGATGCACTTGAGAGACGCTCAAGACATGATGGACAAATAGTATCACCCAAGGAAAGAAGGTACGTGATAATCTTAATAATGAAATTATGTACTATTTACTCTTTGTACTTATGTGATCTAACATATTTCAAACATCACACAGGTTGTCTGACACATCAAAGGCAACATAAGCAAGAAAACAAAAGCACGGGCAACACAAGCTCGGCTCGGGTGGATATTCAAAACTTGCTGCACGAATTGTATGTAATAGTAAATGAGAAACCGTATGCAAATATTTATAAATTGTAATCAATTTACTTTTGATGAAATTTACTACGTACAATAAAAATGTAGGCCTTGGAGTTCAAACAAAAGATTTCAGATGATGACAAGAAAGTAGGATACAAACAAGGCTATACAGTTGTGGCTGAATGATTCCAATCAAAGAATGTGCAATGTTCTTCTGGTGGATCCGTCAAATAGGTAAATAAGCCAATTGATTTTTATTTCAAGTTGAATACTTTACCAATTACTCTATTTGATGTTAAGTTCCAACATAAAGTGAATATAT
Organism: Thuja plicata; assembly: GCA_018584345.1. Lineage (NCBI taxonomy): Eukaryota > Viridiplantae > Streptophyta > Pinopsida > Cupressales > Cupressaceae > Thuja > Thuja plicata. Next base: position 285,926 of record MU227596.1, on the reverse strand, counting down.
TTATTTTAAGTTAGGAAACAATGATTATATATTTGTTTAAAACTTTAAAGTGATTATATTTATATGTATTAAATTGAATGATTAACATTTCTCAGTATTTGTCTTGTATTTATATGTATATATTGTTGATAAATGAACTAATTATTTACATTGGAATGCAGTCTGTCGATCTTGAAATTCCATCCGAGCACGACAGAGGCGTCGATTCGGATGTACATTCTAGAACCGAAGGTATACATTTTCAATTCAAATTTTTATTATTGATTTATTAATACAAGTAAACATTTTAAATTGAATTTGGTGTAGTAATAAAAATTTAATTATAATTGCAGATGCAGAGAATGTAGAGGTTCCCCATGAGCATGTTGAGGTTCAAGCCTCTGAGCAAGAAGATGTGGTTGCACAAGGTAAAGAGCGTCACGTTTATGTTTTTTAAAGTACTAAAATGCTTGTAACAATTATGATAATATGTTTTTAAATTAACTCCAATTATGATAATATGTTTTTAATTTAACCCTTTTATTTGTTATTGCAGAGGGCCCACCTTTGCAAAGGACAATGAGATCACGTCCACGAGCGAAAAGAAATGACGATGCCGAGATGGATATGCCTCTGCAAGATTTTAGAGAAAATGTCAAAAAGAAAATGTCAAAAAGAAATGATTCTCATTTAATATGCAACTTATTTGATAATGACTGATGTTTATGTCTTGATGTTGTAATAATAAAATTATTATAGTTACTCTTATTTTTAAAGGTATATTTTGGTATATTT
>MU227596.1:262855-278001 GCA_018584345.1 Thuja plicata | reverse complement strand
TAAATCCTACATTTCACACTTACCTTTAAGCCTGATTTGTACAATGTTTAAATCAGATTTCTACATGAGCAAGTGATAGATGCTTTCAATTCTGTAATATCAGTTTTAAAGAAGTTAATAGAACTACAATGTAATTTCCTATTACACATTGTTAAGCTCCATGTCATCATATTTACTAGGACTTCTCTCAGATTTATGATTACAAATTCTGTATTAAAGTAGTGTTTCCAGCATGGTTGAAAGCACTTTATACTTCTTTCATGAAATCTGTTTAACCGCTGTGTAAAGTTCTGCTTTATAGATGAATAAATTAGACCTAGAATTAGATTGCATTCAGTGAAAAGAATCTAGTTATACATATAACTGAAGAAGTATTGTTCCATTACAAATAGGAATGAACATATTTAAAATTGAATCTTTTTATGCATTGAAAACAACTGTAAATATTACATGTTGCTCATTTTCCATAAGCCAGTGATGCACTAATATAATAAACAATCTGAACTAAATATTAAAATAACTTTCCCTTCAATAGATATTTCCTTTTCTGTTATATGCTGAAGTCCCCTGCAAATAAAAAAAAAAAGAATTAGAATAATAAATATTTCAGCAGTATGAATTCAATTATAGTGTAAGATAATATATTTCTTTCTGAAAATTAAATTCATTTAATACTTCATTTTTAATAATTTCTAAGTTAGAGATTATAGGAATATATACATATATTATATATCATACATACTTAATGTATTATATATAATATAAATATATATTTAATAACTTATTTAATAAACCCATTAAGCTAATAGTATCACAATATTATAGGATATTAAGTAATATGAACTGTATCATATAAAAAAATCAGAACACTACTAAATATAATATATTATACACTATTCATCTAAAAGATGAATAGTATATATTATATTATATTTAATATTAAATTGAGCTTCATGCGAGTAACACTCGCTATTCTTTACTGTTTTACCCATTATTTATTTATAATATAATGTACATACATTATACATCTGAAAGATGTATAATATATATTACAATATATTATAGTGTGGCTCTATTCAAAATAGAATAGCTGCGATACCTGTCAATCTATATCAGCAGCGTTATATAATATATTCAGATGTGACATACTCAATTAAAGTGCCTAAGATACCTACTCTACCCTCTGCGCACTTTATAAACAGTTATTAAAACTTACATTACTTACCATTGTACAGCTAAGCGAGTATAACTCACTATTTTTTTTTATTGATGATTGTATATATATATATATAATATATATTACTCATGATAGTAGAATAACATTTAATATATTATATTATATTGACTTATGGCTGTGCGAAGCATGATGCACTGCAGTCTAAGTTATGTATGGCGCGGCTTTGGAGTGTTGATAGTATACATCGTATACCATATGCCGCCACCAGTATTGACGCGTTTTCTTTACTTATGCTGTTTCCTTCTTCGTTTTATACTCCACCATGCAATCTATACATGGCGTGATTTTTGAACAAACAGCAGATAAACTTAAAAACTTAACCAAGCAATGGCATGCGATATCTTCTATCTTTTCTGTCAAACTAACAGCAGCGCAACACATTAAAATAGTGATATACTCCAAAAAAAACAAATAACAAAACAATACAGTACGTGCCGTAGCCTAGTACCTTGTGGAAAAAGCCTATTTTTTTTTAGCGCGGCATTTGAATAGAGTAATATAAAAACACGCTGATATAACAGACACATTAAATATTGTCCATTTAATATATCTGTGGAAGGTATCTTCATGCGATATTCACTCGCTGTCTTTTGAGTGAAACTACTTTTCCGTGATGGGTATATATGCAAAACTTAGAGAGTATGACAAAATGATTCAAAGAGATCTAATCTTGAAAATGAAATATATTGACTCTTAGATTTGTAGAGAATAATTTTGAAGACATTCAAGCATGTACAAGCGGCCAAATGCCTATGGCGCTGCCTTGCCGCGAGTTACGGCTGTCACCGCAGTAACCAAGTCACGGCTGTGACTATGGCCACTGCTGTGACCCAAACCTCAGATTTAATATGTATATTAAAAAAAATGGAAATAAAATGAAACGCCCAATTAGTTAATACAGTCTCAGATTCGGATCTTCCTGAAGCACACAGACCGATCCCTCATCATAACAATAAAACATTATAAAATCTAGAAGTATTTGACAGTCGACTATGGCCTTGCTGCCACTTCCAATAGAACTCATTTATAGGAAATCGATCTGTTACATCTTTATGAGTTAAAGATGAACAGTCTTCATTCCAAACACAACAGACCAGCACCCAGCAAGCAAAACAGAGCAAGAGAAATGTTAGCAGGAAGAAGTCTGTTGAGAAAACAACAAAAAAAATGGAGATTCTAGGGTTTCTTCTATCTTTATTGAGGCCCCAAACCCTAATTTCGAATTAGGGTTTGGAGGGCCAACATTTATTTTATATTTTCTCTTATTTAATGTATTTAAGTTATCTTTTGTTATGGTTATTGGTTGAACTTATTATATTGGCAATTGGGGAAAGTTATATAGTTAGAATTATTTTCTTTCCTCCATTCATAGCGATATGTATAATTAAATGGTAAATATATATGATAAGTTTAATATTTAAGTTATAATGTGTAGAATAAAATTTGTTATATTTCATTTATGATATGTTAAAATTTAATGGTTAAATTGACTTCGTTATGGTTTTAATTTAATCATCTCTTGGGTAAGATTCGTAAATATTGACTATGACCGTAAATCTAATTAGTAACTCTTAGTATGATGAAATAAAAATTATAAAGATATAAATGAGCTAATATATATTATTGTATGTTATTTTATTTAATTAGGATTTAAATTTCTTAGCAACCTTAATTCGCTTTTAAATAAGAGATTAAATTTTCAAGGTTGTCAAAGTAAAAATTATTGAGATTATAATATTAATGGTTGGGGTTTAGGTCATTATTGTACTAAATGAATTACATTTAAAATCTTACCCTAGCTTACCAATATTATTATTATTATAAAGTGACCACGCAACTGAAGTTATGTTTGTGTTTCGTAAGTTGATTAGTTTTTAATTCAGTTAACAAAAAAAAATTTTTTTAGTTGTGTTTTGCTCAGATTATTTTGGGCATTACAAAAGGAAGCTCCCATGTCCTTCTTTCTTCTCCATAATGAGATTGATGTTTCTCTTTGCACACACACAATTGCACAAAAAGCCAAGTTTGGCTAATGAGAATACTAGAATATTTCTACCAATTCATGTGGTTCTCAAAATCTTGTGGTTCTACCAATTCATGTGATTGAATTTGGAATAGGGTTTGATCGATTTGAAATTGGGTTAATTAGGCATCGATGATCTTGGACAATTCCCCAGAACGGTTGGAATGAGTCCAAACAATTTTGCAAGTGATTAGGAATAGAATAGAATGGGTTTGAAATGATTTAGGAAAGTTTGGAATGGTTTAGGATTGAATAGGATCGGTTTAGGATCAAATAGGATCGGTTTAGGATTGATCAGAATTGATAAGGAGAATGATCAATTTGATAAAGAGAGTAGAAATGTTAGTAAATAATTGAAATATTTTGCAATATTTAATCATTGATGAAAGACACAATGTTATCATATAATAAAGATCATATGCGCAACATAGAGGAATAATTAGGTCACAAAAAAATGTTTCAATTGTAATGCTAAAAATGTTAAAACACATAGACCAGTAGGCTCGAACCATTTTTAGGTGTCTATAGTTAACACCATGTATGTTAGATTTTAAGATAAGTGGTCATAGAATTAGGTAGGTTTTCACTTCAATGAAAACATGAATTCTTCCCTTTATTTGTTAGAAGGTTGGTCAAACACATATTTCATTGACTTCTCATTGGAAAATAGAAAATTTGAAAATTCTTGATTTTATGACCAATAGCTTAACTCTAAAAGTAACTTTGAATCCTACTCCAAATAACACTATAGGAAGAATGGTAATTTAGATTCATGTTTAGTTGCAAATATAATTATCAACTTGAACCTACATGATATAGCTATGTTGAGTCTTCTCTTACTTTGCATCTTCATTGATGATTCTGATATCTAAAAGATTACTTCTGCAAACTTTACCTCAGCAATGTGCATACTATTTTTATAGCATGAATTCAAGAAAGATGCTAATTTGTTGATATTGAATACATGGCAGAAAGGCCATCAACATTTCTTAGAAGTATGTTTAGAGGACTTGGGTTCAATTACATGCATATAACCATTTATCAAAGTGATCTGCTTCCTGTCATGAAAAGCATCAATGTCTTAAAAGAGGTGTGCTTTATCTTGTATCTTTCTGGTAGATTATTCAGATAAGGGTAATTGTGGCTATTACCACTACAAATTCATTTGAAGGAATCAAACTACTAGTAATATCAACTACCATACCTACCAAGGCCTCTGTACCATTCCTATATTTCTAGGCATTATATTAAACATTTAAAACTGCAGGCATTATGTTGAACATTTTCATCTGGTGAAAAACAAAGCGAAGCTCATTATATTTTTTTTAATAATATAGAATACTGTCGCAATTACGATGGATGCCAGAGAATGACCAACACCGAAGCTATACATGCGACGGCCAGATGTTGGAAATTTCTGACAACTGGATGTTGCATGTACAACATATCTGTCACACACCCGTCATAATTGCAACAGTCTTAAAGTGTAATGATGACATGCTAAACATCGTAGCCAGTGCTAATTGCAATAGTTATTGTCATCACAATAACAAAACACATAACAACTGTCAGTAGTTCCGACACCAAAACAGCAACAGCAACCTGTGTCCCTTTCCCAATGGGGTAGTGTCAAAATTGTGACACATAGCCATCGAAAAAGGACTCAAATGTACTAGTGTATTCCTCCCTCAACTAGCTCACAATCTACATACCCTTTCCCAAATGCAAGTTAGGAAAGGTACACACCTTTGAGACCCTTTCACCCATCCAAAAGGCCCATATCAATCCATTCATCCCATTCCCTTTCCAAGCAATTTGGATGCCAAACATAAAGTTTATAAGTTAAGTAATCCACATTCCATCAAGGATCAACATGTCTAGTCTAATCGTCATGTAAGAAAGAAGCAAGATATGATCCTAAAAAAAGAAGAAATATCAAAAGGGCCGCAAAGGCCCATTAGGAAAAAATAAAAGTCAAAAGAAATATGGGTACCTAAATTCATTGTGCAAGCAATTCATTCCAAGGACCCACAAAAAAATGAATAACCCAAATGTATGTGGATTCCCAAGAAGCTTCTTAAAGCACAGTGTCCCAAAGAAAAATCCAAATTGGCATCCAAATTTTCTATCCCTCCATCTAAAATCTTGTCATCTTCCAAACCCATTTTTGGTCCTTATGTCCCAAAATCCATACCCATTCCTCCATCAAAACCTAGATCCCCTTTTCCTCAATGACTCCATCACCCCTCAAGGTGTGTGCCAATGTTTTTCTTTCCCACATTTCCATTCACTCAAAATAAAGCCTTCCTTCATTCCCTCCATTATCCAACCCCTATTTCCCAACCTTTCATCCATCCTATCCAATCCTTTTCCTTATCATATCCAATCATATTTAATCATCCATTTCATATCCCTTTATCATTACCCTACCAACATCTTTGAGTATACTATCATAGTCATGGTCTATTATTTTGTATCTTTCAAGAGAACTATTCAAAGAGAAAGGCACTTGAGTGCTTCGTCCATGTCATATCATGCATCCATCTTCCAAAATGTCAAAAAATGTCAAAAACAATATAAAAAAAAAGAAGAAAAAGAAACAAAAAGAAAAAATGAAAAAGAAGAAAATTTGTGATAATGAAATTCTAGCAAACAAGCGTCTTGGTAACACAAAAAAAATAAAGAGAAATAATTTTGTCCAATAGGGAAAACTTGGCAAACAGACACTTTGGGAAAGTACCATGATGAAAACCTGGCAAACATGCGTCATGCGTAATTCTATGAACCTCTTGCATTCCATACTTGGGGGTAGGTTTCATCCATATTTTCCTATCATATCATACCCCTGTCATTATCCTCCATTATCCCCATCATTTCCTCCATTATCCTATACCCCTCATATCCCTTGTCATATTCCCTTTTTCCCAACTTTGATCTTGACAAGGCTAGAGATCTCCCTTGAAGCATCACATGTCATATCTCCTTTACATTTCCCACATCTCCTTGATCCATATCCCTTATCTTGTTCATATCCTTTTGGTTCATATTGCCTATCTATTGCAGCCTTTCTTTCATATCCCTTACTCCTTTCCCATTCTTGATCTTTCTAATCTCATCCATATCCTATTGCTATCCTATTTCAATCCCCTTCTTGGTCTTGATATTAAATAAGGACAAAAAAAACATGTTTTAAAATAAACCTCTTGACATGTCCATTCCTCACATGCCATCTAGTGCACCATTTCATTAACCTATCATTATCATGTCCAATCCATTAGCTTGGTGAAAAACATTTTATCCCATTTATGGGATAGTTCTTGGTACCTAAAGAGATCCAATGCAAGTGACCCTTGGCCTTTATCCATTTACCAATCCATTTCTCCTTTCACAATGTTCCTTCCTTTCTAGACATTGGGGGCAATTCAAATCTTTCTCATGCAAATATTAATGTCCTGAATTTTTTTGAAAAAATCATATAATGTCCTAAAAAAATTCAAAAAAATAAAGTTTGATCCTGAAAAAAGACCATAAAAATAAAATATGATGTTGAAAAAATCAATAAAAAGCATAAAAAGTCCTGAAAAAATCCTAAAAAATAAGAAATAAAAAGACTCTTCAAAATCACGCAATAAATTTATACACAATCATTTTTCTTGTCATCAATAAAATTTCCCCTTGCAATAAGACAAACATTTGAGCAGACGCAATCTAGAGACTTATCAAATTTTATGCTTAACAAATAATCTATCCAATCTAGTCAGTAATCAATCAGATCAAACTTGTCATATCAATCAATCAACATCAAATTGTCCTTTATCAATCATCATTTGTCTTATACAAGGTGTGGTATACTCAAAACCAGATGATATTTATCTTAGATGAGGTAGTTCATTCCTGAAACCAGAAGTCGTCGTCGTCGTCGTCGTCATCATCATCATCATCATCATCATCATCATCATCATCATCATCATCATCATCACATATTATCAAATTTGACAACAAGATCAAAATGGTTGTTGACTTGCTTGGTTTAGTGAGTCTTAGCTTTTATTGATTTATCTTTGATCATGTTCTTATGCTACTCCAGGATATCATTGAGTGGTGAGAGTGGTTGGGATGGCTCATGGTCCTTTATTTTTGTTTTTTCTTCTTCTTGTGGGGTGTTCATCATAAATTTCTGGAGCACGCATGTCATATGCTTCATGATCGGTGGAAACATTCCTTGTCTGCAATGTGTTTGTTTTTACGCAAAGGGATTACATTATTGCCCTTAATTTCTATGTCATGGTGTGACACATCCATTTTCCATATTAAATAAACCTCTCGTGACAGTAAATGCACTTATGAAATCAATGTTTCATCACTACTAATTATTCTTCTCTTCCGTCTAATTTATGCTTTTTACTAACATTTATTTTGTCAATCCTTGCAATCACTTTTCTTTTCAAAAAATTGTCCTCCTGTCAATTCCTGCCCAATATTTTAAGGGAGCATCCTACCTCCATTCTGTCGATCCATTGGGGCATGATTTTTAATTTTTCTTTGACATAACACTCATAATCGGATTGTATCAAAGAGGGGAAAAATGTAGACACCCAAAAATGGCTCAATGCCTATGCCCCCATTTTTAACATGTCTTATATATATTGTGTTTGATCTTTATCATTCACTAATATTGTGTCATTCTTCCATGTCATCAATTACAAATATTTCTCATTTTGGAAGAATTGATCATATTCCTAAACCAATCCTAATCAATCCTAATCATTCCTAATCTTCCTAAATCAATCCAAGATCATTCTAAACTCATTTAGATCATTCTAGGGTATTTTCAAAGTTCATTGATGTCTCATCTCTTTTCAATCCTCCTTTGATAGTCTTGTCAAAGTTCATCAATGCTATCATCATCAATCTAGTCCAAGGCATTGTCAAAGTTCATCGATGCCTTATCATCATCAATCCAGGAGCATATGTTCATTGATGTCTCCCGAGGATCATTTTCAAGTTCATCAATGCCTTCTCCTCATCATTATTCAAGTACATTGTCAAAGTTCATCGACGCCTCGTCATCATATGGCTTCTTCAATAGCATTGTCAAAGTTCATCGATGTTATTTTGTCAGCAATCAATTCAAGTGCATTGTCAAAGATCATCGATGTCTTGTCATTTCCTAAACCATTCTGAAACCATAAAAATTGGTCCTGATCCTCATCGAAGTTATCAAAATCAAGTCAAATTTTCATCATTTCCATTATTTTGGTTAATGATCCATTAATTTATCCTCTTGGGATGAATAACCCATAGTTTATCCCTGTCCTAATTGAATAAATAAATTGATTTTATTTATTCCCTCTTTCCTATGTCTCCACAATTAATTAATTTCACTTAATTAATTGGTTAATTCCTATTTACTAATTTCCATTTTTGTGAGAAATATGATTTTTTATAATTCAAAATTCCCTCCCATTAATTAGCCTCCATTGTCACAGTTGTCATAATTTATGACACTTCCTTCTTTTCCTTTGTCATAATTTGTCATATTTTATGACAAATTTCCCTTTCCTTCTCCACACTAATTTTCACAATTGGATCTCTTACAATTTTTCATAATGTGTCATAATATGACACTTTTCCAATTTCACTTCTCAATCATGAAAATCTTCCAATTTGTGCACCTAATTGCTAATTCTGCAATTTGGTCTCTAATCCTATAAATTGAGGTCACTTTTTATCAATCAAGTTAACCATCGCATTTCAAATCTTCTCACCACCATTATAGTATTTTTATTTCATTTTTTAAGTGCATCATGTCCATATGAGAGATACATAAACTTTTGGAGAAGCAAGAAAGAGAACAATTGTCAAATTGAGGGAGTTTTGTTCATAATTTGCATTTCTTTGTCTCAATTTCTTTTGTGTTTGGACAGGTTGATTGTGCATGCTGTAGAGTTTAATGGTTCCTCTTGTGTGCATGTTTTACTCATTTTCCTATCCTTGAATATCAATAATTGAATGGATTCTATTCCTGGAGCTAATTTGCCTAATAAACATGCACACTGGATGACACCTGTAGAGAATGAGGAGCTAAACAGGCAAGTGCAATAATTATTGAGGAATGTTCTAATCAGAGAAATTTTAAGTCCTTGTGGAGTGCCTTAAGTATTAGCACCTAAGAAGGATGTACAATGGATAATATGTACCAATTCTAGAGCTATAAGAAATATCACAGTAAAGTACATATTTCCTTTGCATAGAATTGATGACATAATGGATTGTTTGAATGGAGCCAAATATTTCACAAAGATAGACTTGAAAAGTGTGTATCATTAGATTAGGATCTAAGAAGTAGATGAGTGGAAGACTACATTAAAAAAATTAAGGACTATATGATTGGTTGGTAATGCCTTTTGGATTTACTGATGCACTAAGAACTTTCATGAGACTGATGAATGAGGTATTGAAGAATCTATTCGGTAAGTTTTTTATTGTGTATTTGGATGACATTTTGATTTTCAATAGAATAAAAGAGGAATATTTTTTGCATTTGAGACAATTCTTGCATAGGTTGAGGAAAGAGAAGTTATTGATCAACATTAATAAATATACTTTCATGAAGGAAGAATTGGTATACTTGGGATGTTTGATATCTACAGAAGGATTGAAGATGGATCTTGAGAAAAAGAGAGAAATCATAGAATGGTTACACCAGAAAGAATTGGAGAGGTAAGAACATTTCATGGATTGGCTTGTTTCTACCGAAAGTTCATTAGAAATTTTAGTTCAGTTTGTAGCCCTACGACTGAGACAATGAGAGGAGACCAAAAAGATTTTAGATGGACATGTGGAGCAAAAAAGAGTTTTGAGTTGTTGAAACAAAAATTAACAGAGCAACCTGTCTTAGCCTTACCAGATTTTAGTAAATTATTTCAAGTTGATTGTGATGCAAGTGGGAATGCAATTAGAGTAGTATTGAGTCAAGAAGGAAGACCAATAGATTATTTATTTGAGAAGTTGAATGATGCAAGGAAAAGGTATTCAGTGTATGATCAAGAGTTCTCTATCATAATTGAAGCCTTGAAGAAGTGGATACACTACTTGTTACCTAAAGAGTTTGTGTTGTATACAGATCATCAAGCTTTGCATTATTGGAGAAGTCAAAGTAAGTTGAATTAGATACACATGAGATGGGTAGAGTTATTACAGAGTTATGCCTTTGTTTTGAAGCATAGGAATGGGAAATCAAATAAGGTTGTTGATGATTTGATTAGGAGAAGAAATTTTCTGATAGAGATGAGAGTTGAAGTGACGAGATTTGATGAATTAAAGACTTTGTATGAGGAAGAATCTAACTTTTTTAAACCTTGGAAAGCTTGCAAAGAACTTTTTTTTGTGGACAAAAGAATTTTTCTAGATTATTTTCTTCAAGATGGGATGTTATTTTGAGGAACTCAATATTGCATACCGAGGAGCTCTATGAGAGAGAATCTCATAAAAGAAAAGTATAGTGGAAGATTAGCAAGACACTTTGACATTGATAAGACAGTGGATTTTTTTAAGTTAGAACTACTTTTGGCCTCAAATTTAAAAGGATTTAAGGATATTTGTTTAGAGTTGTAGAGTTTGTCAACTTGTAAAAGGAAGCAATCAGAAGATTGGATTGTATAAGCCTTTGACAATATCAGAGAGACCTTGGAAGGATATAAGCATGGATTTCATATTGGGATTGCCTAAGACACAAAGAGGGGATGCTTATATATTTTTGATTATGGATAGATTTCATAAAATGGTAAATTTCATACCTTGTAAGAAGGAAACAAATGCAATACATGTAGCAGATCTATTTTTCAAAGAGGTTGTCATATTGCATGGATTACCTAGAAGCATTGTTTTAGATAGAAATACTAAGTTTGTTGGTTACTTTTAGAGGAAACTTTAGAATAAGATGAAGAAAGATTTGAAGTTTAGTTCTACTTTTCACCCATAGAATGATGGACAAACAGAAGTTTTGAATAGGAGCTTGGGAAATTTGCTGAGATGTTTGGTGGGAGAGAGGACCAGAAGTTGGTATCTAGTTGTTCCACAAGTAGAATTTTCATACAAAAATTCAATAAATAAAAGTACAGGAAAGACACCATTTGAGATTGTTAGATGAATAAATCCTAAAGGCATATTAGAGCTGAGGGACATTAGTAATGAAAGCAAGAGGAGTGCAAAAGCATAGGAGTTTGTAGAGTATATGAAATCATTGCACAGTTAGGTTAAACAAAATTTGGAATATATGGATAGCAAGTAAAGGATAAGGAATATGAGAAAAGGGTACATCATGAATTTCAAGTTGGAGATGAGGTAATGGTTTATTTGAGAAAAGAATGATTTCCAGTTGGCACATACAATAAATTGAAGGTGTGCATAAATTTTGACCTTGTAAGACCTTGATGAAATTTAATTCATGAAATGCTTATGAGGTTGAGTTACTTAACACTTTGGATATATCACCTATATTCAACATTACGAACCTATATCAGTACCATGAGATAGAATCTAGTGATAACAATGAATCAAATTTGTAGTAGAAGTTTCCTCATAAGAAATTGGATGAGATTGAAGATATTTTAGATAGAAGAGTTGGTAGAAGCACATGTGGTAGACAATGTAGAGAATATCTTGTGAAGTGGAAAGGAAGACAAAATAGAGAATCATAATGGATTCCTTAGGCTGAGGTGGAGCATCTTGGTTTTCCTATGGAACCATTAAAGTGAGAGGCTCACTTTCAATCAACCCTGGGTGTTTTATGTAGGAGCATCCTTGGGTTATTGGCAATCTTGCATAAACCGAAAACCTTTCCTTTTCAGTTTGTTCCTATTTTGTTTAGTTTTGTGTTTTTATTGGCATCCTTATGTGTTGGAAAATTTTCTATCATGGACCTCATGGAATGTTACTAACATCATGTTTGATCTTCCTTTGGGTCTGCACCTTGATCTTTTTCTTCTCAGTGGAGATAGTCACAATTTTTTGTCCTGGCCTATCTATTCTTCATGTTCTCAGCTCATTGGAGTTTCCAGATCTCATGAACCTTCTTCTTGGTTTGAAAATCCTCTTGGGTCATCATTTGATGTTCCTAGATTCCTGGTCAACCTCCCTTTTTGTGTGCACTTCATTCTATTAATTGGTGGAGGAATTCTTCATGATTTAGGTCCTAACCTATTCTGCACGCTACATTTCCTGTCTTGGAGATTATGGTTGATCTTGGCTGACTTGGTTATGTTGTGAAAATACATATATTGTTTTAATCATTCATTTTGTTGATAGCTCTTATTATTGAGGATTCAATATATCTACATAAAGGATAGAATCTAGATTTTGATCTGTAATCATGCCTATATGCCTATTTTGTAAGCTTGCATGTTGTTGGACAATTGTAATTAAATTTATGATAATGCAAATGTATGATATTACTTTCTCTCTACTCATTATTTTTGTTTTCATTGTGTAACTCTTGTTGCATGGTTTGGACACTCTTCTTTGAGGACCCTCAAGTCGTGGTTGCACCAGAGGTTGATATTGTTACTTGCTTCATTACACATATCCTTATAGTCAACAACATGAGTGGAAGAAGAAGAAAAAGGTTGGGTAGACTCAATGGTATTGGTCGAATGAGAAGGTAAAGGGTTGGTATAAATTTATAGGTTTTTGTTGGGAGGTGCTACAGATTTGTTTCCTTGATCATTAACACCATCAATAGATCTAATATTAGATTCAATGAGGTCTTGGATAAAAGATTTCAAATGGAAACACTTTTCAGTGTCATGACTAGGTTGACGATGGTATTGACACAAATATTTGTGATCAAAGTTTTTGGGTAATGGTTTGGATGTGTCAATACGCTTAATAGGAGGAAGAGTTAGCACTTTAGTATTAATCAGCTTCAACATCATATTATGAAAAGATTTAAAAATTTGAGTAAAATTATGAGTAGGTCTAAAAATAGATAACAAAGGAGCCATGCCTTTGGATGATGTTTCCACTTGCTCATCAACATTGTTGGATGAATTATTGATCTTAATGAAGTTCTTTGGTTTTTGAAACTTGTTAAAATCGTTGGATGCATCATCACTCTTATGAACCAAATCCATTGGAGTGGTGCTCTCAAACTGACTCACTTGCAATTGATAATTATGAAGCACTACATATAATTGAGTAAAAGAAAATAATTTATAAAGTAGAATCTTGTCTCTAATGTCTTTTTGTAAATTAGCAATGAAAATGCGTTTAATATCAATATCAAGCACAAGATAAGAATTATGAGCATGCAAATGCTTAAATTGACCAATAAAAATAGTCACTTGTTCTTTAACACCTTGTTTACAATGCATTGAATCACTTAAAGAAATCTTAAGACCAATGTTGTTTTGAAATTGTTGAATGAAAGCATTAGCGAGCTTTTGAAAAGAATCGATAGAAGAAGGAGGCAAAGAACAATACCATTGCAAGGATTTGTCTTGAAAGGTTGTATTAAATAGTTTATCCATGAACCTATGGTGATGAGAGAAATCAATACACAAGGTTTGAAAGGTTTTGACATGAGTCAAAAGATCACCCTTACAATTATAGGTCTCAAGATGGGGAATCTCCATGTATTGTACGATAATAGCACATATGATATCCAAAGACAAAGGAGTAGCAATATCACAAGTAGTTATATTGAACTTGGATTAAAATTTTATGTGTACCCAAGGACAGAGTGGGATTTTATTTGTACCCAACACTTTCAGATGAAATTTTCACAGGTTCTGCAATTGTTCCTGTATAGCCTAGAAAAGATCTGACAACTTTCACTAATACATTTGGGCCTCATTTTTGACCTTCATTTTCAACCAAAGGCCATTTTGGCTTGTGATGTTCACTTTTTTTTTGTTTATGTCCCAAAAAGGTTGAAATTTTGACTTTAGTTAAGTTTATTGTTGAAATTTTGATCAAATCGGGATATAAACAAAAAAAAAAGAAAAGTGATCAAACTCACTTCATTCTGTCTTAGCCAGATTGCGGGTAGGAGGAAGGGCTTCATGAGCATTGTGCATCATCCAAATACTGGAAGGGCTTCATGAGCATTATGCATCATCCTAATACTGGAAGGGCTTCATGAGAAATACTGATATGTTTCCTTAAAAACTCTAGAGGACACGACATTACATTCTCAGTGTTAGGGTTTCCTAGCTAGATTTGTAATCTAGTTTTATCTACCAGCTATTTTAAAATCAAGGGCTTTGTTTTATTTATGTTTCTATTTTCATGCGTGAACCAACATGCCTCCATGCACTACTGTGTTTTCTCATAATAGAAGTTAGAGACCTAAGACTGAGTACTTTCTGTCATTTCCTGATAATTTATATGTGCATCCCACCTGTTATTGAAGACCTCAATTTCCATTTTCTTATATTGGTCTAAGGACAAATGAATACAATGATCACAACAATCAGTTTGGGGATTTTCCTGAAATAGGTGAGAAAATGGGGATTTTCATTGAAATCTTATTGTCATTCTTAACAAAAAGCATATAGTTTCTTAGAAAAAAAAAGTGACATGGCATACTTGAACAACAATTGTGTATAAGAAAACATATCGACAACCAGCTTCATTTCCAAAAATCTAAAGGTAATTCTTGTTTTACATTACATACAATTTCTGAGAGCTTTTGTATTTGTTGAAATTGATTTGATTATTTATGTATAGCTTGAAAAAGTTTTTGTCAGTCGAATTCATATAGTGAAATTTGAAAAGATTTCAAGTTATTACCATAGACTGAATTTATAGTAAATATAATTTCTTACTATTTCTCTACAAGATTGTTTCTAGGGTTATATGTTTGATTTTCTGGGCTAGGTTTTT
>MU227596.1:187442-230505 GCA_018584345.1 Thuja plicata | reverse complement strand
ACCCTGTTAGGAGTCTTTTACAAATAACCCTGTTAGGGGTGGTGGACTCACTGTCCAAAAGCTCACTGCTTGATGGTGAAGGCTATAACCTTCTGTATAACAGATATGCACTATATCTGATGATGAATTATAGAGTAGACCTACTATCTTGATCAGTTCCAGTGTATTATAATCTTTCACTTCTTCTTCACATAGATTCTTGATGAATGAACCAACTCTGATAATCTGCTCTATACATCTTTCTTCTCTTTTCGTATCATTCACACTTAGCGTGTCACATTTGACTTGCTATAAGTATCTTACTCAAAGTATGAGATCATGGGACTTGTAAGAAAACTCTTCATAACATCCT
Source organism: Thuja plicata (assembly GCA_018584345.1). NCBI lineage: Eukaryota > Viridiplantae > Streptophyta > Pinopsida > Cupressales > Cupressaceae > Thuja > Thuja plicata. The sequence goes on along the minus strand of MU227596.1, from coordinate 230,153 downwards.
TGTCAGCTCTACTAAGCACGCAATAATTATTACAACTGTGCAAGTATAAACTGAGTAGACATGACGCTTCACTAAGTCGGCCTCTCCAAATTAACTCTAACTTTGCAATCTTCTTGAAACATCTTTGGCGCCTTTAGAGTAAAATCATCAACTCCTAACTAATCATGAATATACACATGCATATACTGAAGATAGGCGCAACTCAAGAAACACGTGATATACGTCGGCCCTAAACAGTTACACTTCTAGAACTGTAACTGCCAATAACAGAATTACATAACTTGACTGAAACATCATATCTAGATCTACGTGTCTGAACATAAAATCATAAACATGTCAAGAACATGTATCTAACCACGCAAGTCTTCATGTCATCATTCTGATAAGTACATACAGAATTGCTACTATGTATTATATGTTGTCATCAATGACAAACATACAATCAATCAACTGCTCAGAATCAAATCTCCAACACAAGGAGCATTACAACCTCGATATCACCAAAATGGGGCCTAATAGTCCTAAAGACATCCAATTGTGGGTGCTAACTTTTTAGGACTATACAGGTTTCAAAGAAAGGAAAGAGAAGCGACACTAAAACTAACATAAGGGAAACACAAAGAAAAAAAGTATCCCTTATTAGAGAGAATGATCCACCACACAGAGATGAGCCATAAATTTCTCAAGAATTGAATGATTAGAATTGCAATAGGGTTTTCAACATACCTTGATTTGTAAGAAATAGATTTCAAATTAAAGCCACAATAAGCCTCCAAACCAACTTCTGTATTGCTTCTAAGTTTCTAAAAACAAAATCCCGATTTCCTTCTTTTTCCAAACTTCTAGCCAAAAATCCCCTCAAAATGAATTCATAGAGGATTCAAAAAGAGAAGGAAAACTCTTCAATTCTCCAACTCTTCATTTCCACTCACGGAAAGATAAAAATCAATTGATTTTATTAATTATTTAGCCTTTCAATTTCCAATTCACATAATAATGTCTTTTATTATTTATTCTTATTTACCACAAATAAATTTCACATCACATATGAAAGAAAATCAAACTAAAAATCACTTTTAAAACTTAACTTATAAATAATATTTAAAATAGTGATATAATAATAATAATCATTATATTCTTAATGTAAATTTAATTTACTTTCATAACTTAATTTTTATGCGCTCTAATTAAAATAATTAATCAATTTATAATATAGATCGATTCGACAAGTAACATTATCTTATTACTCATAAGCACTTAATAATTAAACTATACACTTTAATTATTGAGATTAATAACTTATCATATGATACTTTTTAATCCAAATTGTAATGTAACGATACTTAAATCCAATTAATTGATCAATGCTAATAAGCTATATTTAATAACTTATTAAATGTAATGATGTTTAATAATTAAATTAAATTTGATAAATTTAATAATACTAATGTTATTTTGTTTTTATTTAATAAAGATAGATATTATTTATTTTTAATTAATTGCTTAATCATTATGTAGGGAAGGACAACCAAAAGAACACACATGAGGAAGGACAACAAAAACATGGACAAAAAGGACCAAACACCACCAAAAGAATAATGCAGGCATGGTTTTATCTTTGTCAACAACTATATCCATCAGGTGAAGGCACACTCAATCCTGCCAATCCAGGGAAGATGATTCCTAGTACTTGTAGCCTACAACACAAAGACGAGCATGCATATATACAGATATACAAAAGTTGGTAGCAAACAAGGAAGGGGAGGAAGACATCGTGTGGACCTCCTGAAGGAGTGACTATGACTTCATCCCTCATCCTAAAATCATGTCAGGCATGATCTCGACATAAGTAGTAATCCAAACATCAGTATTGTTAGTACATCAATAAACTATAATCAAATATATATAACCACTATCAGCCATAATCATCAACATAATGCATATATGAGGGATAATACTGATCTCAAAACATAACATATCTAATACAATTAGTAACATCAATGTAATCATCCATAATCTAAACTCGAACATCATAACAAAGTACCATAAGAATAATCTCATCATGAACATCTATGCTGTCATAAGTAACTAAAATAAGTCAATCATGAGATTTTTGGAAACAACTCAATGGAAGTATCATCGCCACTCACACCTATAAACCAAACATGCGTCCTGACACCAGAAAAAGAACAATCATATGGAAGGTTACTACAACCTAATCCTAATTGAACCCCATTCCTATCCCTATTAAGATAATAACTCTAAGTAAACCTAACCTAATCGTAATTAAACCCTAATTGAATCCTTATTAAATCCTAACTCTTATTAATTAAAAAATATAGTTAGGGAAGGGTTAGGATTTGAATTAGGGTTAGGGTCATGATTAATGTTGGGGTCACAACTTAGGGTTAGGATTAGTTCTTAGAACACTAAACCTAACCCTAACATAACCTTAACACTAACTCTAAACCTAATTGAACCTTAGCCCTAGATCTATTTAAATTATAGTCTTAATTAACCCTAACCATAGTTTAATCCAAATTCAACCATAATTGAATACCAAATTTAATCGGCCCCTAACTCTACCCTTAATCATACACACAATCATAATTAAACCTAGTAACCAAGTAACACTAACTTAACCATAACTTTTCATCTATTATCTTAATTGTACCAAAACCCTAATTAAATCCTTAACTATATTCAAACATGAACCCTAATTGAGCACTACACCTAGTTAAAAAAAATTATCCTATCCTTAAGCATAAAATTAATTCCAACCATAATTTTTGTATGACTTGTATAGTCCTAAAAAGTTAGAACTCATTGTGGGATACTTACTAGGACCTATTAGCCCATATTTTGATGATTTTGAGGTAAGAATATTCATTATGCTTGATCCTAGAAACTAATATTTTCTCCCCTACTCTTTTTCTTCCTTCTCGACGTCCCTTGTAATTTTTGGCTTATTTCCCAGGGTACAGGTCACCATTGGCGACATTTCCCAGGCATTCTGGGCACAAAATTTGCCTGGAGCCCGATGTCAAGGTTTTAGCAGTATTTCTTGATTTGTGGTTTCCATGGATCAAATTTGAATCCTTAAATGAGGGTGTAAAGTATAAAAAGACCACTCCTCTCCTCATTTTGACATCCATGATCCATTATCAAGTGTAATCATTTTTGGCAACCAAGCTATCAAGTTTTCAAGCAAGGAAGAGAAATTGGATTCAAGATTTGAAGGCAAGCATCCCAATTCAAGATCTCCAAGCCTCCATTTCTTCAATATAATCAAATTCAAGCCAATATTCTTCATTTTATGCAAGTTATTCTCTCATTATGGACAAGTAGTGGAATTCTCAAATCAAGCAAGACCAATTCATTAATCCATCTTATCTCTCCTCTTTGCATGTGTTTTCAAGCATATCAACATTCAAGATCTAGGAGTGGAAATCATAGATCTGTGTATTTATGAATTAATATTTGATTCTACATTCCATTCCAAGGGGAAATATTTGGATTCCAAACACATTCACACATCTTCATGGATTTGTGTGATTTCTTTATTTGTTCATGAGGGTTTATGCAAGGTAAATTAACAATTTATGTTTTTACATACTTTCCTTTACACAAATTCTTTCATATTTCAAGATTTATTCCTATATAGGGGTTTAAACAAGGAAATCCCCTTTCCACAAAATTTCCCCCCATTTTGTGTGTACTGGAATAGGTTATAGAGCTATCGAATCAGGATCAAGAAGATAAAAAATAATTAAAAATCCTTAGAAAGTTTAAGTCATATTTTCCAGGTACATGTCATCATTGGTGACCTGTCCCTAAGTAAAGGTTTACTATTGACCCGTCCCTACCATTTTATGCTCAGATTTGGTCCATAGGTCATTCCTCTACTATGGTTCCTAGATTTGCAATTTTCTGCTCATTTTGGGTTGGTTTTTGTCCATTATTTACATTTTTATATACCTTCACCTAATTGGCATATAAAACACTTTAATTTATTTCATTTTACTATTTCCATTTCTCCAAGCATTCTCATTTTAGTGAAGGATCATTGCCCCCAATTAGCGCTTTAGTTTCCTCTTGAGCCTAGTGAGGACATCTTCCTTCCAAATGTATGGTTGTAGAAATACGAGGTGACTTATCTATGTATCCCTATTTGTATTCTCTTTCCCTCTTCTTTCCAAACACAAAAAAGAACCAACCCCTTTCATTTTTGGTGAACCTACAGTTTGTTACATACTTTTGATTTGGTAGTTACATCCTCTTTGCATGCGTTATAATAGATCCTATTTTTATCACATTGTATGCATCTAGATGTATAGATTTATTACATTGAAAATATTATTTTTTATTTAGATCTACATTGTATGCATTGCATATTTCTTTTTTTTGGATCTAGATCTAGTTTTATTGCTTTATATTAAATCTGTACATTTTTTAGTTAGAGGTGCTTTTCATAAAAATAATGCCATTGCATATCTCTTTTACATTTAAAAGTTTAATTAGATCTCTCTATTTTTTGTCATTCCCTTGTGCATGAGTGTTATTAATTTGATTCCTACTTATAGTATTCTAGTTAGGATAAGTCATAGAGTTATCACTTCCTTTGATCTTGAGTCTTCTCTCTTTCCTAGGAATCTTGATGAGACCAACATGCATACTAGTGATATTAACCCTATAATGAAGAATAAATCTTCCCAATCCTCTCATGATGAATATGAGGCCTTAAGATTTTCTCCTATGCAAGTCCAATGAATTTCTAATGACTTTGAGAAATTTTAACAGTGGTTAGGACAAGAAAAATCTAATCCCGAAGTCATTTCTATTATAAAGGACTTAATAAAGTTAATTCATAATGATGAACATGGTGTTAATATCCTATGTAGTATCTCTTATCTCATTGATAAAAAATGCCAAACCTATTATAGATTGTGCTCAAGAGCGAGGTTTCATCCCACCTACCACTAGTATTAAGACCTTTATGCCTATTTCTACCTCAATTCCTAGTGTATCCACTTATTCTCCACCTATCATAACAACTTCCATTAAAAACCTCAATCTCAATTGTGTCTATTATCCCTTCAAGTGTTCCATTTGTTTCTTTACCTTCATCATTTACCACTTAAAATAGTGTGCTCTTTCATATTCAACTATTCCATCCATTTCTCACAATTCTCCAAACATCTCAAACATATCTCCTTCTACCATTCTTTCTACTGATTCTACCATTAATAGTTTTTCTAAAATTGTATCTTCTTTGAAACAGCAAATTGCTTCAATGACTCAATCCAAGTTCAACATTCCTACTTGTGATATTTCTAGTCCGTTGTCTTTGGATATCATCCATGTGGTTATTACACAATATATAGATATTCCCCATCTTGAGACCTATAATGGTAAAGGTGATCCTCTGACCCATGCCAAAATCTTTCAAATATTGTATAGTGATTTCTCTCTTGATCATAGGTTCCTAGCCAAAAAATTTACTAGAACCTTTCAGGGTAAATCCTTACAATGATATTTTTCTCTACCTCCCTATTCTATCGATTCTTTCCAAAAAATTGCTAATGCCTTCATTCAACAATTTCAAAATAACATTGGTCCTAAGATTTCTTTAAGTGATTTTGTGCATTGTAAAAAAGGTGTTAGAGAAAAAGTGACTAATTTCATTGGTAGATTTAAGCATTTTCATGCTCATATTTCTTATCATGTGCCTGATATTGATGTGTAACATATTTTTATTATTGATTTACAAAAAGAAAAATAAGATAAGATTATGATTTCTAAAATTTCTTCTTTAACTCAACTGTGTGTAGTGCTTCATAATTATTAGCTTCAAGTGAGTCAGTTTGAGAGCATTCTGAAGGATCTGAGAAACACTGATCCGATTACACCCAAGAACAACTACATCCAAATACCTGGTACAAGAAGGAAGCATAAAGGAGAAAAAAGATGAACTCAGAAGCTTAGAGAAACTCAAAAATAGTAGAGCAAAAATGTAATCTGAATTAATGAACAATAATTACAAAGTTCAACCTTAAAAGGTGAATGAAACCCTAAAAGGAAAAAAGCTAGGTTGCACATTAATAATTAATAAAATAATTAATTATTAATGTACCTAAGAGAAAGCTTAAGCACTAAAGAATAATGGCAACTTAACTAATTGAATCAACATAATTTAATCAATAAGTCTAAAGGGAAATTACTCTAACACCCCCCTTAAGAAAAGCTCAGGAGGTAAGCTAACCTAGCACAACTATGAAAGTAGGAAATGGCTCTCGACAACGAGGCCTAATCAGGTACCCAAGTACAAAAAAATTTGTAAAGAGGAGAAAAGGAGAAAAACCAGTGGGAAAAACCCCTCTCCAAAAAGAGGTGAAGCTTAGTGAATGACTGAATAAGCCTCCAAACTAGAGAATGCCCCAGAAAATAGGAATAGAGAAAGAACATGTAGAGCACCTGTGAAGTATGAAGCTGCAAACACTATCAAAAATTAATTGTTGGAACCTCCACTATAATAGAACATGATCAGGTAGAGAAGATTGTAAACAAAGCCTAAAGAGATAATTAATCTAACCAAGGAAGCATTAGAACCAATAGGAGATACCCCCCATAATGCTGAGTAGGGAGAGTTATGACAGGTACACTAAAATAGACTGCCAAGAAATATTGCATGATGAAGAACGTACAAACACATATAAAGGATGGTGTCATGGAAGGAACACTCACTTGACACACATAATGAGGCTAATGTCGTGGAAGGAACACTCACTTGAAAAATGTAGATGATAAACAAGGAAAACATAAAATCCCCCATTGCACTTTAAACTATTGTGCCAGTACAATAGAATCCCAAACATGCATCAAATGACACTTTATCTTAGTGCGTTTGCAAAAGAAAGCTACAGAAAAAGATGTATACAATATTCAGAAAGGAATGATCCTAGGACCTGAAACATCCAAGATATCCACCAGAATGCCATAAAGCAAAAAACTCAATACATAGATACATGGAGCAGAATCTGGGTGTGAGACCCATAGAATAAGAAAGATAATGGAAGCAACTTTCCGACGCCATATGGAAGTCAAAAAAAGGAGTCTAGAGGAGCAAGATATAGTGATTGAAGCACAAAATGGAACCTTGAATTTGACTGGAAAAAATCCTTGCAAGATAGAAAATCAAATAACCAAACTGGAAAAACCATATTGGCCTTTGAACCAGCTTTCTGTCGATATCTTGTTTGGCAAAAAATGCCTCCATTTGCTCAAGTTATGAGCAAAAAACCACCAGAAGGTCAAAAAACCAAACGAACCGGAAGAACCTTAGCCAAAAATGGCGGAGCCTAGCTAAACTGGCAAAACCCTCCAAATATGGACTGCCTCCAGATTTCCCACCAAAATGGCATAAAAATATTTTTTTTTATGAAAAAATAAAAAATAAAAAATAAAAAACAACAATTATTTTTTTTAAGAAAAAAATAATTAAAAAATAAAATTTATTTATTTTTAAGAAAAAAACAATGAAAAAAACCAAATTATATTTATTTATGAAAAAATATTAAAAAAACAAATTATATTTTTTTTTATGAAAAAAATATTAAAAAAAATAAATTATATTTTTTTATGAAAAAAAATTAAAAAAACAAAGGTTGGGGCCCGCGGCACCCTAGGCCAGCGTGGCCACCTTGGGGCCAGCGTGGCTCTCTTGGGGGCAGCGCGGCCTCCTTGGGGGCCTGCGCGGCCTCATGGGGCCTGCGGCCCTCAATAAATTTTTTTTTGCTCTTTTTTTAGTTTTTGAACATTCCGAGCAAAAAACAAAAAAAAGTATGGGTTTTTTTTTTTAAATTATTTTTTTTGTTTTGCCTTGAAAAATGTGTCTGGAGGCCAATTTTTTTCCAGATGTCACGGAAGCCAAAACAGACAAACCTTATATGAAAATATAGGTTTTTGGGCCTTCTAAGCGCGATGGTGAGGTCTATTTCGAAAGAGAAAATCTTAGCTTTTTTGGAGTTTTTGTCTTTAATCTGAAGCTGAGATTTTCTCCTTTGAAATGCGCTTCAAATAAATCCATAACAGGCAACAACAAAGGGGCTCTGATACCATGAAGGATCTGAGAAACACTAATCCGATTACGCCCAAGAACAACTACATGCAAATACCTGTTACAAGAAGGAAGCATAAAGGAGGAAAAAGCTGAAGAGCTCAGAAGCTCAGAGAAACTTGAAAAGAGTAGAGAAAAAATGCATTCTGAATTAATGAACAATAATTACAAAGTTCAACTTTAAAAGGTGAATGAAACCCTAAAAGGAAAAAAGCAAGGTTGCACATTAATAATTAATAAAAGAATTATTTATTAATGCACCTAAGAGAAAGATTAAGGACTAAAGAGTAATGACAACTTAACTAATTAAATCAACATGATTTAATCAATAAGTCTAAAGGGAAATTACTTTAACATATTCCTCCAATGTCTCCAGTTGATAAGAGTGATGTTGCATCAAACAGTTTCAACAAGTTTCAGAAACCAAAGAACTTCATCAAAATCAATCAGTCAAAAAACAATCTTGATGAGGAAGTGGCAACAACATCCAAAGGTCTAGCTCCTTTGTCATATATTTTTTGACCTGCACATAAGTTTACTCATCTTTCTGAATATTTGCATAGTGTGATGTTAAAATTGATTAATATTAAACTGTTAAATCTTCCTCCTGTTAAGCCAATTTAAACTTGAAAACCCTTACCCAAACACTTTGACCACAAAGCTTTCTGCCAATACCATCGTCAACTAGGTCATGATACTGAAAAATGTTTCCATTTGAAAGACCTCATTGATTCTAATGTTATATCTATTGAGAGTGTTAATGATCAAGGAAACAAGTCGGTAGCACCTCCCAATAAATATTTTCAAATCTATACCAATCATTTTCCATCTCATTCGACTAATACCGTTGAGTCTACCCAACCTTTACCTTCATCCTCCACCCATGTTGTTGACTATGATGATAAATGTAATCAATATAATAACATTATCCACCTTATTGATCAAACTGAACCTAAATCCAACCTAAGCCTACTATTTGTATCACCTTTGACCCTACTAAGATAATTAAAGCACCTGATGGTCCTCTTTATATAGTGGCAAAGGTTATTAGTCTTCATTCTCATGATGTCCTAATTGACCCTACTTTCATGGTGAATGTGATAACTAAAGAACATATTTTCACTAGACAATTGCAACATTATTTTTATGATAAATCAAATATTATGATCCAAACTTACAATGGTTTCCTTTATCCTTCCCATGGTTCCATTTTATTCCCCGTTGAAGTTGGCAAAACAAATTTAGATGTTACTTTTATTGTGATTCCAACTTCTGATCAATTTCAAGTCAAACTTGGTCTTCCTTGGCTTACCTCCATGAAATTCATAGCCTCTCTTATTCATTTTTGTTTGAAATTTCATCACAATGGAAAAATAATTACTATTAACTATAGCCTTTATCAACCTTCAGTTCCTTGAGATTTTGTTGACCTTGAATTCTTTTGGCATTCCATACTATTGGTTTACATTTTGTCTACTTTAATTTTGATTTATATAATGACTCTTGAAAATACCCAATACCGGCATTTGTAGAACGAAAAGTAACCACAGACTGGGTCAATGGTAGGAATCTATCATTGACCCCTTAATTGAAAGGTACAGTATCCCTTATGTGAAAGATATGCAATGAATTTTATCTTTTAGTTTTTAGAGGTATGCTCTCAATCGAAGAGCAGAGGAGGTTCAACCAAGTTGCTCAAAGCTTCAAACAACTTAGGCAATGAATGGGGACTTACTCAATGACATGCAATCTGAAATGCAAACTATTATGCAGTGCAGAATGAATGCAAACTACCATCTACTAGCAAAGATGAAGAAAGAAGGTGTAACAATGAAATTCCTAGATTACTAAGATTGTGAAACTTCAACAATACCCAGATTATCTTGGTCTCACTCTCTATTAACCCTCTTCCCAAATCCTTATGCAAGAAATAATCTATTGAACTAAGATGTGCAATGTAAAGAAAATAGAGTGCTTATGCTGAAGACATTAAACATACAATCCACTGAATGACACAACAAAACCCGGTTCATTACTATTCATTCAATTTCCAGTATTAGCATCCTCATTCAAAACATCACACAACTAACTAAGATAAACAACAAAAATCACTTCAAACTCAGAGTTGCACACAGTAGTCCCAGCTACAGGGGTTTGCCCAAATTAATTTTTGCCGATCTTATTTACTTTATAGAAATTTACATATATAGGTCTTCTCCAAAATGACCCATTTTGATTACCTCTTTACAATATTTTGAGAGGAACATTCTAATAATAAACCTGGTCGGTTACAAAAACTGACAAAGCTCAGAAAATGCCAAAAATGGCTACAATATACAAAAATTGGGAAGACGACACAGGTCAACAGATTCTATGTCATCTTCTATGTAATGAATTTTCCTCTGTAAGCCTTCATTGCATCCATTACCTTGCCCAAATCCTGAGAATTTAGAATGATTATATTGTCAGCTTAGATCATCCAAAAATCATGCATCTTTGTTAGTTCATCCAACCTGGCAATCCGAGATTGGAGATTCTCCAATTCCTTTTTGATCAAAGCATCTATCATGGAGACCTCACTGATTCTTGACACTTGGAAGTTAGCCAGATCTGCAATCTCATCTAAGAAAGAAAGAAACTTAGCTTTCATTCGCTCTGTATTCACCAACTTGTCACTTCTAAAAACTTGAGATTCCATGTGCAATACTTTCAAAAACTCAAATAGTTTATCCATCTCCTTTTGTACTAACTTAACCATAGTCTTGAGTTCATTTGACCACAAACTCTAGAGATTGACTCCAATGAAATAATGGCTCCTATCCAGTCTGGAGGATACCATTAGATATTGCCACACTAGTCTTCATATCAATCACCTCCTGCAAGGTGGCTAACTGCTTTGTCAATCCGGTGGATGCATTATAGATGGTCTCATGGTGTTTTGATGCTATATCCTTCAATTTTTCTGCATCAAGTACAAGGTTCCCCAAATTCTCAATGACAATGGGGCCTTGAAGCTTCATCGCTTCTATCCATGCTATGCCAATTTGACCAAACTATCTCTCTTGCTACAACTTCAGTAGCAAGTTCTTATTCTCCTCCGCATTAGGATCAAACTGAGCAGATGAAGTAGTGCCAAGAGTAGATTTAATATACTCTACTAGCTCCTTATTTTTGGACTTGAGGACTTCCTTGTCTACTCAAAGTTCTTCTAACCTATCCTCAATCTGCTCAATGGTGGTTTTCCAGATATTCACCATCAAGTCATGCACTGGAACCCCTAGGTCCACAGTTTTAGTCTGGAAATCTTGAGCTGAAAGTTCATGAAACTTTCCTTCTTTCTATGGCTCTGCTATTTCCATTAGCATATGCCTGGTCATGGAATCATGGGAAAGTGTCACCACATACTTTTTCTTCTTCACCTTCTTTGCCAGTGGCTGAGATGAGGTTGCCTTAAGGATCAGGTCCTTTGAAGAAATGGCCTCCTCATGTCATTTCTTCTTCTTCTCAATGGTTTCCTCCAACCATGAGTCTTGGGATAGCACCTTAATTGCAGACTGAAGAGCCGTAGGATCAAAAAACTTCTAGGCAATTGGAGGAGTTCACTTGTCTTGTGGTGGAACATGGAAGGAGGCAATCGTAGTCACCGAAAGGGCCAGAGTATTTACCGGCTGAGGGGAATCCTGACCATCCATGGGATTTGTGTCATCCAAGGTGATAATTGGACTTGTTGAGGGAGGATTGGTCACAAGCACCTCTTGTTCTTTCTTATTTTCCTTTTCCTTATCTTCTTCCTTCTCCTCTTCATTTCCAATGTTTGGGAGCAAACCATCTCCGTAGGTTGGAGAGATGGGAACATTCTTTTCCAGGGGCTGGTCACCTCCTTGCCTAGCGGATTGCACTGCACCTATTGAAACTGATGGCGCCACAGAAGAAGTGGCTGCTAAAGATGATTTCTCAACTCTTGAAGTTGTTCCTTAGGATGAACCTGTGCTAGAAGTTCTTTTCCATCGTGCTCTGGTCCATTCTACCCATTTGTCGGTTCCCTTGATAATGTCTCTCATGAGAAGCTCCAATCACTGGACCAGTTGGTGGAGAGGAAGAAATGGGAAACACCTTGATCAGGTTATAGGATGAGGGATGCATGAAGAGGCCTTCATCTACAAGATCAGATACATCAACAACATTATTATACATTGCAATTTCATCCAAAGTTAAACGGGACCATAATTTTTCCCGTGTTTGATACTCATTAAAACACTTGGCCCAGAAACCTTCAATGTCTGGGACATGTTTGTAGGCATGTTCGAGCTTCAGGTGATCTCTAACAAAACCCATAGGATCATATTGAGGCCTAAGAACCTCAAAATTAGGAATCTTGATCTTATCCTCAAAAATATTTACCAAATTCCAGGCATCAGATTTGGATGCATAGGAATATGGACCAACCACCAAGGGGAAGAAAATTCTGACAATCTTCTTCACATTTGAACACAGAGTGTTTACTTCCAATATCTACCAACAAAGCTCTACCAAGACCACCTTATCTTCAAGATACTAGGGTAATCTCTTAGGAAATACGGAGAAGGCTCCTATCCAAAGATAAGAGAAACTCAGGAATTGGATGAAAGAGCATCCATACTGACTGATTGCCGAGATGGCCTCTAGCAAGAATCTTCTTTCTAGGCAACCTTGAAGTTCCTGATAGATTCTCATTGTGAATGCATCATTCACAATAGTATATTCCTCAAAGCTCCAATGCAATTTCAGATTCAGGTAGAAATCATATATTTTGGTGTTGTTGTCAAAGTTCTGGATTGTTGGTAAGCCGGGCCACAGGTGCTGAGTCGCCAGAGCATAGATCAGGTAAGAAGACATGTAGAACTATTTGAATCCTTGAAAAGAACTCATCCTGGATGCTAGCTTCTCACACAGGATTTCTGCCCAATCAATGAACATATTTTTTGCATAGACAGCTTGAACAAGAAAGAAATTATGTTCAATGAGATCCAAGATCTCAGGTTTTTCGTCCAATCTGGTCAACAGGGCCAAAATATCAATAATTTCCCTCTTTAGGGTTTTTATGAAGAGAATCTTTGGCATCTTAATTTTCTTTGATCAAGGGGTCTAGAACCAGGTCTTTTACATGTCTTCCCTCCTTAGAGTCTTCTTTTCATTAAACATAGATGTAGAAGAAATGAAGTCGATATCACAATACACGTCTTTCGCTAGAATGCCGAAAGCAGATTGGAGTAGGGCTTTATCAATCGTTACCAAAATAGACTGATCTGGGAACAAGATTTTCTTTGTTGCTAGGTCATATTTCTCTATACATTCTCTGATGAGCTCAGGAGCTTGAACTGCCATTGGAAACCCTGCAGCTTCTACCAGACCACTGTCCTTAAGCTTTTGTGTAATAGGATGAACTGGATGAGAATTCAATCTTCTATGCAAATCTCCGAGATCAAAGAATCTTATAGATGTGTCAGAAAATTCTTTCAAATCACTTTCAATACCAATTAATCTATCGTAACTAGAAGCTTTAACAACCATTTACTGAAAAACTGAGAACATGAGTGAAGATAAATGCCTTGTTAATAAAAATGGTGAGCAATAAACGATGGTGAATTCTTAGAAAATAGCCACTAAGATCTGAATGTTGGCGCCACATGAATGACATTAAGGTGACCTAATGGATGCAATGACAGGATTAGCATTTAATTTTTTGATAATCAATGACTATTTGAAATTCTCATTTTGGAGAAAATAACGGCCCCGAAATCCTCAAACCTACACTTAACTTTATGTTCATTTGCCGCTAGCTGAAACAAATCTTTAGTCTTGCAGAAAAAGAACACACTTTCCTTCTGATGCTGAAATGAATGAACATTATACCATTTTACCCTTTGTGGAAAAAGAATATAAGAGAATAATTTTCCTGTAAGCCTATTTCCTTTATTTTGAAAAAGTATCCCGACGGCTTCACCTTTTATCCTTTGTGCATCTAGACAACTTCTTTTCCATGGGGAGCATTTAACTTCTTATTTTCTCTTTTCACTTGCATCAGTGTTGCACCTTTGAGACCAAATTTTCCAAAAAAACATATTGAACATTACAGATCCAAGGGTGACTACTTCTCATTTGAAAGACGCTATGACACCCCTTTCTCGACATACCTAAATCACCTAAACGCCAGATGAAGCAGACAGATTGAAAACCCGCAAGGCTCAAATAAGCAAGGCAAATAATTTATCTGATAAGAATATTAGGGGAAGCTTTCAATATGAATGAGAATTAGGTGACCAAAGAACAATTTTACCCCCTACGACCTAAAGACCCTTAGACTAAAATTTGGCAATAGCTAGCTCCAACTGGGGACTTAGACATGCCAATGTCTGAGAAGGGACCCAGAGTCTTTGGTTTTGCACAACAAGACCAATAGGAAAAACAATGGGTAGACTAAACTAAAACACATGACCTAAAAGGAAACTACACTAAACTAAGACTAAGAAATTAGGAAATAAAGTAGGAGAAACACAAAGCAAACCTACCTACACTAACACTAACCTGCATGGATTACCTAATTTCACTTGAGTATTTGGTAGAGCTTTAGATCCTGGCCATTGTAGGAGAATGGTAGAATCTCTCCAGAAGGATATGCTAGAATAAAGGAATTATTCTGGTTCACCTGTATAATCTTGAATGGTCCTTTCCAAAGAAAGTCAAAATTATGATGCTTTCCTTTGGACTCGCGCCTTTTATCCCACAGTAGGACCAAGTCACCTTGCATAAAATTTCTTGGTCTGGCTTTCTTATCAAAGAATGTTTTCATCTCCTCTAATGATTAATGATGTGGTCAACAAGATTTTCCTATTATTCCTCCAACTTGGTCAGATACATGATTCATTTCTCCAGAACATTCTGGAAGACTGGATCTTCAATTACCTGCTGCAACCTGCAAATGGATAACTCCAACAGAAGTGGGAGACTAGGTTCAATTCTATAAACTAGCTCAAAAGGGGATATCCCAATAGCTCTTTTAGGTGTTATCCTATCCACCCATAGAGCTTTGTGCAATTTATTGTGCCAATCCTTTTGAATCTTTGAAACTAGTTTCTTCATTATGTTAATTAGGTTCTTTTTGCTTGACTCAACCTGACCATTTCCCCGAGGGAAATAATCACATGAGTGACTAAGATGAATACTGTTGTTGTAGTAGAACTATATAATCTCCAATGAAGAGAAATATGTGACATTGTCCATCACTAGCTTCAATGGCACTCCAAACCTTACCAAGATATTCTCTTTGATAAATTCACAGACCACCTTAGATGTAGTTTTCTTGGTAGGTTTATCCTCAACCCACTTGGTAAAGTAAATCATGGTAGTTATGATATATAGGTGATCTGTAGAAGAGGGAGGATTTATTGGACCAATGAAATCAAGTCCCCATTTTTGAAAGGGACCCTCAACTACAACTGGCTTTAATGGGAGAGGAGCTAACTGAGGCTTGCTGGAAAACATACAACATTTATCACACTTGGCAACCCAATTGTAGGAATCTTTAAACATGCCGGGCCAGTAGTAACACTGCCTCAAGATTTTATATGCAGTGACTGTGGATGAGAAGTATCCACCACACACCTCATTATGGAATTCCTGGAGCAATCTCTCTTGTTGTGACCTGTCCACACACCTTAAGAAAGTTCCATCTATTGCCCTTTTATATAATTAGTCATCATAAATGACATATTTGGCTACTTTAGTCTTCAAATCTCTTCTCTGTTTGTATGTCAATCCTTCTGAGAAATCTCCATAGGCCAGGAAATAGGCGATATTTGAAAACCAGGGATCAAGAATACTAACCATTAACACCTTTAGAGAATCTTCCTCTTGAGCTATTTCTTGATTTTCTGCCATTATTTTACATAAGCCATTTCCTCTAACTAGCTTTGTTGGCTTAAGTTCAATATCATTCTCCTGTAATTTTTCTACCCATGCATCTCTAGTATTACATCCTATTTCTTGGTGTGTCAGAATGCTCTTAACAACAGAATCAGGAATATAAATAACAAAATGAGAATGTAATACATAGAATCTAAAATTTTTCAGTGCCCTTACCACCGCATATGCATGCTTCTCCATTTGAGAATATCTCAGTTCATGATCCTTGAGCGGAGTGCTCATGAATGCAATAGGTTCCTAAATTCCTTCATTGTTCTCTTGCATCAGGATAGTAGAAAATGTATGAGCTGATGCGTAACAGTACAATATGAACTCCTTGGTATAATCTGGATGCACCAACATAGGTGCTCTAGCTATAGCATGCTTTATTAAATCAAAGGCCTTCTTCCCAGAGTCATTCCACTTGAAACTTTGAATACCCTTCATCATATCAATTATGCATTTTGTCATCTCAGAAAAGTCAGGAAAAAATCGCCTGAGAAAATTTATCTGCCCAAAAAATGATCTTGTTCCAGATTTGCTTCCCGGTAGGTTCAATTGCTGGATGACCTTCACGCACTCAGGGTCAATTTGGATTCCTTCATGGGAAACAATATGTTCTAGCAGTCTACCTTTGGTGACACATAAAATTGACTTCTTGGGATTAAGAGAGATGCCATGCTCTCTGCATCTGTTTAGCACCTTCTCAAGATCTTTCAAATGATCTTCTCTCTTCTTAGAGAAGACTGTTAAATCATCCAAGTATTTAACTATTATTCTATCTCAAAGGTCTACACATGAAGAGTTCATTTCCCTCTGGAAGGTAGCTCCAACATTGATAAGCCCAAAGGCCATTCTATTATAAGCAAACGTTCCCCAAGGAGTGGTGAATGCTATCTTATACTTATCTTTTGGGTCCACCTCAATCTGGTTGAAACCTAAGAAACCGTCCAACATGGACATCATTTTGGATCCAGAAAATATTTGCAATATTTGATCCATGTTAGGTAAGGCATAATTATCCTTCAAAGAAGCCTAGTTTAGATTATGAAAATCTACACAAATTCTAATTTCTCCATTCTTCTTCTGGACAGGCATGATGTTGGCTATCCATGTAGAGTGGTGTATGGGGTATATAATTTTTTTTCCTCCAACATCTTATGAACTTCCCTAAAAATGAAATTTGAAACCTTAGGATTGTATTTTCGTTGCTTCTGCCGGAAAGGGACAACTTCAGGCTTGAGAGGGATCGTGTGCTTGAAGTCTCCATTCCGGAAAGCCTTGAGGTCTTCATAGCCCCAAGAAAACACCTCCTTATACTGGGAGAGTAGGTGTTTAGCCTTTTCTCTCTCCTTTTTTGTGCAACAACTGCCAATATTTATCTTCTTAGGTTTATTTTTAGTGCCTATGTTCATTCCCTCGAAATCCTCTGAGGTACCACCTTTCCTGTATCTTTCTTTTCTAATATATGCATCATGTCTATAAAAAAGTTTTTCAAGGGAGATTAGGTGTCGAGGAATTTTGTTACCTTTTAACTGTTCTTCTCCAAGCTCCAATTGCTTCTTGTTTTCTAGAGAGAGATCCTTGTAGGTAGCAGAACTTCCTTCAAAATATTGATCACTGAACTGATCTGATCCTTCCATGAAAGCTTGTATCTGCTTGTCACTGATGAAGACTTGCTAGACTTCCACATTATTTGGAACATTCAACCTGAAGAGAACTTCAACTTTGTATTGCTTATGTCCTATTTCCAGATGCAGGAGGAGAAGTGAAGTTGAGGCGGCCAACAAATATGCTCTAGTATTCTACTCTCTTGGAACAACCTAGATTGAAAAGGCATCAAAGTCCTCTATCTCATCCCAGAATCTATTCCTATAACTCCGCAATCTCACATTTTTCACTACGTAGTGTACTCAAACTTGCCTAACTATCAACTCCACATCACCGAGTGCTTTAAGGATTCTCACCCCTCTTTGCTTCACAACAGCGATGCCTAGAAACAGAGCTTCATATTCTGCCGTGTTATTAGTATTCTTAAATTGAAATTTATAATAAAGTTGTATCATGTCTCCTTCCAAGGGAATAAGAACTATGCCATCCCCCAAACCTTTAGTAGCACAACTACCGTCGAACTCCAAGGTCTAGATATCCTGATTGTTAGTAATTTCTAGCATTTCATCTTAATGATCAAAATCTGAAAACAACATATAATTGCCGAATTCCATCTCCTGGTAGAGGATTTGTGCCTTAGGGTCATCAGACTTCATTACTATGAATTTGGCCTTTTCCTCAGGCTCCAACTTTATCTTCTTAGTACCCACCAGGATTATAGCATGGGACCAGTCCATCTTGATTTCTCCACCTATGTCTCTACAAAAGCTTCTACTTAGAAGCATACTGTAGCTGGCCAGAATATCAGCTACCAAGATGGTTAGCTTCATCCTCTTTGCAGGGTGTGCGACCAATGCAACTTGTGCATCCTTTACCTGACCTAGGAGTGGAAACTATGTAGCATCCATTGAATAACAATGACTAAAGGTTTTCGTAAGGGTCAATCCAAGGGCTTTAGCAACAGAGGCGGACATGACATTATCAGAGGCTCCAGAGTCAATAATACAGTTGCTTAGTTTATGACCATTAACAAAAAGGGAGACATAGAATGGGTCAGGCTTCTGGCCAAGAGTAGTGGCTAAGAATGAAGAATATTATTCTTGAAAGAGTAGGGGAGGATGAGTTCTTCATCGTTTAAAGGGCCACTACTAGGGGGTTCATCACTAACAGTAGAATTTATATTAGGCTGCATTATGGAATTAGCATCACTTTTACAGTAATCTACAAGCTTTTGAAGTTCAGTAGGATGAGTTTTTAAATATTCTAAGGGAGACACTTGGATTATAGCATCCTTGTAGTATTGAATTATATCAAAGGAAGACAGAGACTTACCATTTGTTTCAGACTTCAAGTGATCCTTCTTCTAGGATGAAGAAGTAGAAGCTCTGGGTGCACCAGCTGAAGGACCAGGTGCAATGTTCTTGGGAGGAAAAGAGTTTCCTAGATTTTTGTCTCTCTAACTTCTTGTTGCCACTGACATTTGAATTCCATCCATGGTGGCAAAGCAATCACCTCTGACTTCAGAATCAGATTCATACTCCAAAAAGAAATTACCAGAGTCGCCATGGGGAGCAAAATCTTCTTCATTTTTAAGATATTCAATAGTCAGCTCATTGCTTGAAGCTAGCTATCTATATCTATTCATCTCCGAACAAATATTACCATCATGGTCAGCTCTTAAATGAAAAATACACATATTATGCTTTTTAGCTACCTCAATGGTGAGCTTTTGCTGAGCTGGTGGCAACTGCAACTGTTTACCTTCATGTTGTTTTTTGGGAATATCCTGATAAGGCTGCTGGAAGGCTGGGGTAGACTTTCCCATTTTTTTCTTAAGGGAAATCATCTAATTAGACAATTTATGAAGCATTGCCTCAGTATTTCTGGTTACACCAGAAGTAGAGCTTGTGGAGGCACCACTTTGCACTTCTTGCTTCCATTTCCCAGCAGCTATGAGGTCATCCTCTAACTCAATTGCCAGAGTCTAAGCGGCTTGCAGATTAGCCACATGCGCTTGTCTAATTTGGAAACTTATGTAAGGAGGCATGTAACTAATATAGAACATCTTCTAGTTGTTAGCTGTAGGCCTGATAGCAATGGGGATCCTGTTAGCCAGCTTGTTAAACCTTGCAATAAAAACCCTCATAGGAATACTAGGTTCTTTCTTTATCTGAGTGAGCTGAGTCAGAAGTGTATGCGCATCTTCTGTACTTTTATAGTGAGCTTCAAAGTAGTTCTTCATATCATTCCAACTAGTTATGCATCCCGTAGGGAGATGTTGAAACCAGTCAGAAACATTTTCTATTAAAGTCTCTACAAACATTCTTACTGCCATGTCTTCGTGCTGAGGTTTTACAATGCTGCATGCGGCAAAGAAGGCTACAATATGATCATCATCAGATATTTTACCATCTCCATTGAACTTGGGAAAGTTATTTCAGGAAGCTCGAGATAAGTCATTATTATCTCCTAGATGAAGAGGCCCAATGGCATTACCCCAAGGGACGACCATTGAAATAGGGAGGGTTACTAGCATAGCCTAAAAATTTATATTGGTAGGAGCAACTACTCCGTGAAAAGTGAGGGCATTACACAATAACGGGGTAGTATTACAGATGATAGGAGGTATAGAAGAATGGCTACAAATTTGGGAAATGGGGCATGGTGGTGGAAAGAGAGCACCACAGATACCTAGAAAGATAGGATCCCAGACATTGGTTCTTCCTCTTCTGAGAGGGTCTTCTAACAAAGGGAACTTAGCCTTCTGCAATTCTTCAAACATAGGATCTTTATGTCCCTCTCTTCAGAAACTTTGGGTATACTTAGGATCCAGAGCTACCGACCCTGATTAGTGTAGCTGCGCAGCTCTGGATCTTCTTTCCTGTAACACTCCCTCCCAATATTCAACGTTGGCCTCTTCTTTTTCTAGCTCAAAGTTGATTCTTCTGTATTGGTCAAGGGATTTTTGACTTTTCTAGACAAGGATATTCATCTGGTTTATAATGTCATCTTGCTCATCCTGGATGTGAAGATTATGTTGCTCTAGTAGGACTTGTCCTTTGTGAGGCAACACCATTTCTCCTTAAGAGTGATATGCATAATGTAGCATTAGGAATGCCAAATAGATAAATTCTAAGTCACTTAGTAAAGCCACAAATAGACTTACTAAGCAAACTTAGGAAAATTTTGAGTTCTCCCAAGTGGAGTCGCCAAAAACCATTGGTTTATAGTTTGTCTACTTTAATTTTGATTTATATAATGACTCTTGAAAATACCCAATACTAGCATTTGTAGAACAAAAAGTAACCACAGACTGGGTCAATGGTAGGAATCTATCAATGACCCTTGAATTGAAAGGTACAATATCCCTTATGTGAAAGATGTGCAATGAATTTTGTCTTTCAATTTTTAGATATGCTCTTAACCAGAGAGTAGAAGAGGTTCAACCAAGTTTCTCAAAATTTCAAACAACTCAGGCAATGAATGGGGACTTACTAAATGACATGCAATCTGAAATGCAAACTATTATGCAGTGCAAGATGAATGCAAACTACCATCTACCATCAGAGATGAAGAAATAAGGTGTAACAATGCAATTCCTAGATTACTAAGATTGTGAAACTTTGACAATACCCAGATTATCTTGGTCTCACTCTCTATTAACCCTCTTCCCAAATCCTTATGCAAGAAATAATCTATTGAACTAAGATGTGCAATGTAAAGAAAACAAAGTGCTTATGCTGAAGACAGTAAACATACAATCCATTGAATGACATAACAAAACCCGGTTCATTACTATTCATTCAATTTCTAGTATTAGCATCCTCATTAAAAACATCACATAGCTAACTAAGATGAACAAAAAAAATAACTTCAAACTCAGAGTCGCACACAATAGTCCCAGCTACAAGGGTTTTCCTAAAGTAATTTTTGCCGATCTTATTTAATTTACAAAAATTTACATATATAGGTCTTCTCCAAAATGACCCATTTCAATAATGATTGCCTCTTTACAATATTCTAAGAGGAACATTATAATAATAAACTTGGTCAGTTACAAAAACTAACAAAGCTGACAAAATGCCAAAAATGGCTACAATATACAAAAATTGGGAAGATGACACATGTCAATAGATTCTATGTCATATTCTGTGTAATGACTTTTCCTCTGTAAGCCTTCATTGAATTTTTTACCTTGCCCAAATCTTGAGCATTTGGAATGATTATATTGTCAGCTTGGATCATCCAAAAATCATGCATCTTTGTCAATTCATCCAACCTGGATATCCGGGATTGGAGCTTCTCTGATTCCTTTTTGATCACAACATCTATCATAGAGAGTTGACTAATTCTTGACACTTGGAAGTTAGCCTAATCCACAATCTCATCTATGAAATCAAGAAACTTAGCTTTCATTCACTCTATATTCACCAACTTGTCACTTTTGAAAACTTGAGATTCCATGTGCAATACTTTCAGAAACTCAAACAGTTTATCCATCTCCTTTTGAACTAACTTAGCCATAGTCTTGAGTTCATTTTCTGATCTGTTTGAGTTCTCAACCATGAACTCCAGAGACCACCTCCAGTGAAATAATGGCTCCTATCTGATCTTGAGGATACCATTAGAGATTGCCACACTAGTCTTCATATCAATCACCTCCTGCAAGGTGGCTAACTGCTCTGTCAATCCAGTGGATGCATTATAGATGGTCTCCTTGTGTTTTGATGATGTATCCTTCAATTTGTCTACATAAAGTAGAAGGTTACCCAAATTTTCAATGACAATGGGGCCTTGAACCTTCATCGCTTCTATCCATGCTATGCCAATTTGACCAAACTATCTCTCTTGCTACAACTTTAGTAGCAAGTTCTTATTCTCCTCCGCATTAGGATAAAATTGAGCAGATGAAGTAGTGCCAAGAGCAGATTTAATATACTCTACTAGCTCCTTATTTTTGGAATTGAGGACTTGTCTTCTCAGAGTTCTTCTAACTTGTCCTCAATCCACTCATTGGTGGTTTTCCAGATATTCACCATCGAGTCATGCACTGGCACCCCTAGGTCCACAGTTTTATTCTAGAAATCTTGAGCTGAAAGTTCATGAAACTTTCCTTCTTTTTGTGGCTCTGCTATTTCCATTTGCATATGCCCGATTGTAGAATCATGGGAAAGTGCCACCATGGACTTTTTCTTCTTCACTTTCTTTGCCGGTGGCTAAGATGAGGTTGCCTTAAGGATCAGGTCCTTTGAAGAAATGGCCTCCTCGTGTCGTTTCTTCTTCTTCTCAATGGTTTCCTCCAACCATGAGTCTTTGGATAGCACCTTAATTGCAGAGTGAAGAGCCATAGGATCAAAAAACTTCTGAGAAATTGGGGGAGTCCGCTTGTCTTGTGGTGGAACATGGAAGGAGGCAACCTTAGTCACTGAAAGGGCCAGAGTATTTACCGACTGAGAGGAATCCTGACCATCCATGGGATTTGTGTCATCCAAGGTGATAATTGGACTTGGTGAGGGAGGCTTGGTCACAAGCACCTCTTGTTATTTCTTCTTTTCCTTTTCCTTGTCTTCTTCCTTATCCTCTTCATTTCCAATGTTTGTGAGAAAACCATCTCTGCAGGTCAGAGTGATGGGAACATTCATTTCTGGGGGCTGGTCACCTCCTTGCCCGATGGATTGCGCTGCACCTACTAAAATTGATGGTGCCATAGAAGAAGTGACTCTGAAGATGATTTCTCAGCTCTTGAAGTCATTCTTCTGGATGAACCTGTGCCAAAATTTCTTTTCCATCACGCTCTGGTCCATTCTACCCATTTATCGGTTCTCTTGATAATGCCTTTGATGAGAAGCTCCAATGAATCAATCACTGGACTAGTTGGTGGAGAGGAAGAAATGGGCAACACCTTGATCTCATTTTAGGATGAGGGATGCATGAAGAGGACATCATCTGAAAGATCAGATACATCAACAACATTATTATACATTGCAATTTCATCCAAAGTTAAATGGGACCACAATTTTTCCCGTGTTTGATACTCTTTAAAACACTCGGCCCAAAAATATTCAATGTCCTAGACATGTCTGTAGGCGTGTCCGAGATTCAAGTGATCTCTAACAAAATCCATAGGATCATATTGAGGCCTAAGAACCTCATAATCAGGAAGCTTGATCTTATCCTCAAAACTCTTTACCAAATTCTGGGCATCAGATCTGGATGCATAGGAATATGGACCAACCACCAAGGGGAAGGAAATTCTGTCGATCTTCTTCACAGTTGAACACAGAGTGTTTACTTCCAATATCTTCTAGAAAAGCTCTACCAAGACCACCTTATTTTTTGGATACCGGGGCAATCTCTTAGGAAATCTAGAGAAGGTTCCTATCCGAAGATAAGAGAAACTTGGGAATTGGATGAAAGAGCATCCATACTGACTGATTGCCGAGATGGCCTCTGGCAAGAATCTTCTTTCTGGGAAACCTTGAAGTTCCCGATAGATTCTCATTGTGAATGCATCGTTCACAGTAGTATATCCCTCAAAGCTGTGATGTAATTGTAGATTCGGGTAGAACTCATATATTTTGGTGTTGTTGTCAAAGTTTTGGATTATTGATAAGCCAAGCCACAAGTATTGAGTTTCCAGAGCATAGATCAAGTAAAAAGACATGTAGAACTATTTGAATCCTTGACAAGAACTCATCCAGGATGCTAGCTTCTCACATAGGATTTTTGCCCAATCAATGAACATATTTTCTACATAGACAACTTGAACAAGAAAGAAAGTATGTTCAACAATATCCAAGATCTCAGGTTTTCTATCCAATCTCGTCAACATAGCCAGAATATCAACAATTTCCCTCTTTAGGGTTGTTCTGAAGAGAGTCTTTGGCATCTTACTTTTCTTTGATCAAGGGGTCTGGAACCAGGTCTTTGACATGTCTTCCCTCCTTAGAGTGTTCTTTTCATTGAACATAGATACAAAAGAAATGAAGTTGATATCGCTATACACATCTTTCGCTGGAATGCCGAAAGCTGATTAGATTACAAATTTATCAATCGTTAGCAAAATAGACTGATCTGGGAACAAGATTTTCTTTGTCGCTGGGTCGTATTTATCTATACATTCTCTGATGAGCTTAGGAGATTGAACTACCATTGGAAAACCTAAAACTTCTACTAGACCACTATCCTTTAGCTTCTGTGTAATAGGATGAACTGGATGAGAATTCAGTCTTCTGTGCAAATCTCTAAGATCAAAGAATCTTAGAGATGTGTTAGAAACTTCTTTCAATTCACTTTCAATACCAATTAATCTATCGTAACTAGAAGCTTTAACAACCATTTACTAAAAAAATGAGAACATGAGTGAAGACAAATGGCTTGTTAATAAAAAATGGTGAGCAGAAAATGATGGCGAATGCTTAAGAAATAGCTGCTAAGATCTAAACATTGGCGCCACATGAATGACATTAAGGTGACCTAATGGATGCAATGACAGGATTAACATTTAATTTTGTGATAATCAACAGCTATATAAAATTCCCATTTTGGAGAAATTAATGGCCCCAAAATCCTCAAACCTACACTTAACTTTATGTTCATTTGCCGCTAGCTGAAACAAATCTTTAGTCTTGCGGAAAAAGAACACACTTTCCTTTTGATGCCAAAATGAATGAACATTAGACCATTTTACCCTGTGCAGAAAAAGAATATAAGAGAATACTTTTCTCGTAAGCCTATTTCCTTTATTTTGGAAAAGTATCCTGATGGATTCACCTTTTATCTTTTGCGCATCTAGACAACTTCTTTTCCATCGGGAGCACTTAACTTCTTATTTTCTCTTTTCACTTGCATTGGGGTTGCACCTTTGCGACCAACTTTTCCAGAAAAACATATTGAGCATTACAAATCTGAGGGTGACTACTTCTCATTCAGAAGATGCTATGACACCCCTTTCTTGACATACCTAAATCCCTAAACACTGGATGAAGCAGAAAGATTGAAAACCCGCTAGGCTCAAATAGGCAAGGCAAATAATTTATCTGACAAGAATATTAGGGGAAGGTTTCAAGATGAATGAGAATTAGGTCACCAAAGAACAATTTTACCCCCTAGGACCTAAATACCCTTAGACTAAAATTTGGCAACACATACCTCAACCAAATCAACCCCATAGAGATAATCTTTTTTGATCATATTAAACCTACAAGATCCAAAATATTTGTGAGCTTAGCGAACCCAAGGATGTTCCATTTCCTTTCCCTAAAATTGGACTTCTCCCTACACCATCTACACCTATATATGCTTCAGTTCCTCCTCTTATATCTTATAATCCTTCTGCCAATGCTATCTCTCAACCTAGTATGGTTCCTTCCATTCTTTCCCCTAAAGAAGAAAAGCAATTGATGTTGGTTGACCCCGACCAAATCCAATTTATAGAAAAACTAAATGTAACCATCATACTTGTAACCACTACTATAAATGTCATGCTAGAGCTCATAAATGTGCTTCGTAAAACATTGGTTCATCCAAAATACCTATTGATTCTCTAATTCCTTTTGATCAACCTATGCTTAATCCAAAGGAGGAAGTTAAATTGAAAAAGATCAAATTGAGAAAACATGATAATTGTATTCATATCTTGGATTCTATTAAAATTTAATTTGGGTGAAGAAGATACTCTTAATGATGATGCTTTTAATGATCATAATACAACTAACATTGATATTCATGCTAGTGATTCTAATGACATGGTTTAGCTTATTTATGTTAATCATGATTTACCAGCTATATTTTCATAACAATTATCTCTTAATCCTGGTGACAAGCAAAGTGACCCATCTTCACAGCGGTCCTTGTTTGAAAATGGCTATTATTCCATCTATTGTTCTTGATGTTTCTCCTCTTGTGTGTTTCCCATCTTCCCTGAACACTACAAAATTAGATGGGGGAGGATGTGACATGCTTGATTAGGTCCTCTTTTTTAGTTGATTTTATGTGTTTGATTATTCTTTATTATGTGTTTCCACCGTGATGTCTTTCCTATTATATATATATATTTTAGATTTATTTAAATGACCCTTGTTTCTCTCTTGGCGCAAGGTGATTAAGGAATTGAAATATCATAAAAAAATCTTCTATTTTTATCTCACTTCTTCTATATGTTGTTACATGTTATGTCATGCATGTTCCATTATTTGTAAATGTGTCTTTGTGTTGTGTTATTGGGGATGATGCAAAATGGTAGCTACATATTCTTTTTGGTCTTGATTGGGTCATGAATAATCAATATTTGATACTTTTTAGGAGGAGGATTAGCCTCTAATGGTACATAATTTGTGGCCTTTCCAAATAATTTTTCAAACTCTTTCAAACACAATTCCATCCTCTTAATTTCATGGGTCTCCTCACTGTGAAAAATGGGTTGTCCTTTTTTCTTCCTATCCTCTTCAATTTTCCTGTGGATGTTCCACTTCTTTCCCCTTTGCATCACCTCATTGAAATCATTGAAATTTTGAGAAATATCCTTATTTTTGTTAATCTTATACTCAATTCTTTTAATAAAATAATTTATGTATCCCTCAGGGTCATATACCCTTTCATCTCCATCTTCCAGATGGTATCCCTTTTTCAAATATTTTTGGAGAGGCTCAAGAGCATTGAAACCAATAGAAAACCCTGCATACTTGGATGTGTGAGGAAGAAAGATCCCCTTCTTTCTTGGAGCTATGGATTCCTTTTCAAACTAGATTATCTGCCACATGAACTCTAAAAAGGCTATTCTTTTAAGAACACATAAAGGTAGCTTATGAGGAGCTTGTTTGCACCCATACAATCTAATAAGAGTATTGTCCCTCTTTAAGAACCAATCTCCAAAATTATGAGTATGCCCCATCTCAGAATCATACTCCAGTGGCCTTATATCTCTCCTTATCTTGAGAGGAAACCTCTCAACTTGATGTCCCAATGCTCTGAATATCCATATAACAAATGATTTCTGAAATATCCTAAAATTATAGTCTCCACTATTTTTTTACCATATGCGACACCACAGTTGGACAAGAATCCCATTTCATCTATTGTTTATAGTAGTAAATCTCATACTATGTCTGAAAGAATTACTATTCTAGAACAAGATCAAGTGACACAATAAAGAATAATATTTAAAAACCCTTTTTGTTTCTAGTTTACCAATTGGTTGTGTATAAGCTTTTCAAGTTCACTAGCAATGTCAAAATTTAGGTTGACATTAGGGTTTTGGATCCTCATGGAAATAAACATTAAATCAATAGGCATTTTAGGTTTGGAATCGTCACCACATACTTGGCACCAACCACTATAAGTTTTCTGGGAAAATTTCATAAACCCTTGATTAGAAAATAATGTAGTTCCCAAAATGGGCATAGGCCTATTATTTACCCCCCTCTCTTTGAAGTATGTCACTTCCCTCAGGCTGAAAGACTTTACCAGCCATTAGTAATCAACATGATACTATTCTTTGTCAATCTTTGTCAAAGCCTTCTTGTTCAAACCAAAACACTCTATTATACATGACTTAATAACAACTAGAATAGGGCTTCCATCAATTCCTCTCATTGTTTTGGTTTCATTTTTATAATTTTGTGCTAATATATCAATAAATTCAACATCCACAAACACATTAGGAACTATGACTTTAGGTAGGTCCGAATTCCATGGGTTTTCCTTTAGAACAACCTCATTCCTATTATTATAAAAATACCATAACAAGGTTCGGCCTGGGACTGGTATTTTTGAATCCCTACACTCTCCCCATAAGTCGTAAAATAAATTCTTAGCACCAGTATCCTCTGACCCCAACAACGCATCTAATAAAGCTTTATGCATAGGAACCTTGGGTTTTTCTTCTTTCTTTTTACCCTTATCCATAGTTTCTACAACTTCCTTATTTTTAGGAATTGCTGAATTGAAATATTTCAAGCTCAGAGACAAGTTTAAACTTACTAGTGATCTCCTTCCTATGAAATTTCTGAACTTCTGCAACTGATGTCAAAGCTCATCCAAGTTCTCCACACTTACTCTGCTCCCATCTTAGAAATATTTCAAAAAATCAAATGGGCATTTGTGTACATTTAATTCATGTACCATCTTTTTATAATTCTGATCTTATCGACATTTAATTTACTTTATGTATCCACATGTGTGTTCTACCATCATAGTGAAGCAACAATCATTTCACCTTATCGTAATTCCATATTTTCACTTCCATAAAATGGTGATAATCTTTCACCATTTTGTAAGTGGTCATAATTGTCTTCGTGAAATAATGTTTTTTTATCTATTTTGCAATGTCCTTAAAACTCACTAGTGAAATAGCGATATTTCGCTATACCACAACCCTCTATTTCATACCCTGTGAAACATTGATGACTTTCTTGTTTCACAGCCCCTCCTTTTGGCACCTACAAAACAAAAAAATATATAGGAACCAAGGAAAATTTAGTTATTAATAACTTTTCAAATGTTATGATGACACTTATGGTTCACTTTTTGAGGAAAATAATACTCTTTTGGGATCAAATACATAAATCTCATGATGACCTATGAAATTTTTTTGATATAAGTTTTGATCACTTGTGGGTTGAAATCAATAAGAAACTTCTATAGCTTCAAACTTTGTAAAGGTATCTCCCTACTTGATTAAATACAAAATCTTAGTGATGACCCGTGAGGGGTGACAGAGGGAATGATTTCTCAAGATACTTCAAATTTAAAGTTTTATCAAAATTTAAAAGGATCCAACATGGTTAAAATGATTTGAATGGATAATAATGATTTGAATATAGATAGAAATATAAAGAGACATGAAAAATGCTAAAGAAAAAATTGATACATATAATATCTGGCCAAAAACAAGGGGTTTTCATCAGGTTGTGTATTGGGAAAGGTGACAAGAAAGGACTATAGAGAAATATTTTTTCAAAATAGGGGGATTCTTTAGTATGCCACACACACACATGATCTAACTCAAGTTCACTAAGTGAAGCCCATGTGGAATTATCTTAGCCTATCCAATCCATCTTGATTGTCAATCTCACTATCAGCCAAATAGTTCATCATATCTATGTCAAATGATCAGTTAGGAACCTAAAAACTTGGTAGTATAATATTCACAAAACTTGGTCATTATAACCAGAAGCACATGTTTCCATCATCTTATGTAGAGGAATGAAGAGTGTTATCCCATAAGGTCTTCAAAAACTCTTTCCTACAGATACCTAGTAGTCATACTTCTATCTTCCTGATATACCTCAAACTAGCTTAGTGAAATCATCTAAATATCTAAACGCTCAAAGCTAATCCTAAATTATCATAATTTTAATCTTCTTCATAGTGAATTAGAAATCAATATTCATATAAATATTTTTCATTAATCAATGTCACATCCTCAACAACTAGTCTTTCAAATATTCTTCATTAATCAATGTCACACCCTCAACAAGTTTTCATCCTCAGCAAGATGAAATTAATGCCACACTATAGGTTGAAATCAATGAAAATAAAAACCATAATTCTAATAGTAGGCCTAAAATGGGCTATCTCAATATATGTAGCATGTTATAATTCAAGTTGTCAACTATTCTACAAAAAAAGTAATTGAAAAGAAAAACCATTCACTACTTAGAACAAGACTATAATTAGTAATGGTTGTTGTCAAGAAATAAATTAAATAGCTTCCAAACAAGAATAATAATAAATAATAAATAAAAGATGCAAATTTGATTATGCTAAGACTAAATTAAAGACATCACACTACTTAACTTATTGAAATTTTTCAAGTAGTAGGAATTGTTATACACTAAATTTTGCACGTTTCCAAGCGCTTGAGCCTAGCAATCTAGTATAGCATGGGAATCACTTCTAGGTTGTGTGACCTTTGCTAACTGAAGTGAAGCCTCCAGGTTCTAGGCTGGTTCCTCTTGGATAATCACCTAATCTTCTCTTGAACATGAAAGTAAACTTGGAAGGAAAAGGGATAGAAGGAATACTTGAAAGGAAATGACTGAAAAGAAAATAATCCTACTAGGTGATGCACCGAAGGTAACATGAATCATAACATAATGAACAAACTAGCATGAAGACTCTTAGATCTAATAGAACACAATATTTCTGAATAGGCTTGCATAAATATTTCACACAGAGGTCTGAAATAGGAAAGAGGCTATTGAAGGAAAGGAAATATTTCACAAACAATAACTTTCCCAAGGAAATAGACACAGACTGTGACCTGCAAGCAGACATTCACTCCAGCAAATAGGCATGGGAATGAGACAAAATAACCAAGGATGAACAAAATCCACAATATTATCTAAATCAGATCACCCACATTTGTGCACAAAGATGTTGAAAGAAAGAAAGGCTCAGGAACTCCAAGATTTCTCTAATATAAGTCACTGTATTATATTTAGTAAGAAAAGTACAAATAAGGAAAAGCTTGAGGGTAGAGAAAATGCCATAGAAAGCTCATACAAAATATAGAATTCAATGAGAAGTTCCAACAAAGAAAACTTGAGGGTAGAGAAAATGCCATAGAAAATCTTACTTATGCTGAAAAACTACTTCTCCACACAAGGGAAAGCCACTTCTAAGCTCTAAAAGCTTCTAAAACTACTTATATATATGCTCCTCTAGCACACTGTCTCATGAGTCAATCCACCAATCATAATTAGGGTTTATTAGATATTAAATAAACAATGTCAAACCCTAAGATTGTCCATTCTGATCATTAATGCATTTGGAAATATCTCAAAAGATCAGATCCAACCATGAATGCACATCCAATCATCATAAATTTGATTAGAGAAGTCAGCTTGACCCATCCCTTAGACTGTATCTTGAAAAACCATGCCACCGCCATGGAGCTCTAAGAATTAGATTCAAATTTTAAAATATTTGAATATAACAATCAAAAGTGGGGCAGGTACTTGCATCAACGGCTTATAAAACTCTTGATATCCTATTTAAGACACAGTCGTCAATCTTTATCTCTAACTTACAACACATTAGCCTTAACTTATGTTTTAACTCACTTTTAACCCTGGATAGCTGAAAATCCCTTGTGTTGCTGAGTCACTGAACCTTTTGATTAACTCTGAGTATATAATGAGATTGCATGACCACCACAAGATTAGATCCAAGATCTATGATCTGCGCTTAATCTCAAAACCATAGAGGAATATTCCACTTCCTTATGAGACTAAGTGACCATTGTGAGATCATCTTTTAATCAATGACGCCGATTAAACCATTTGCAAAATTTGAAACTGAACATAACTTTATTAATAACACTGGGTTCATTCAGAGATTCCATGACTAAACACATCTCACAATCTTTGATCATCTGGTCTAACCATGGTTTCGTTATGAGACTTAGCGACAACCATGAGATCATCTTTGCATTGACAGCCTACATGAAATCTCTTGAACTTTGTTGACCTTTTGAATTTATTTGGAGACTCAACACAAACCACAGGATCTGAATGTAATCGATGACCAACGTGAAATCTCAAAAGAAAGGACTTAACCCTGATCTTATTTAGCGATCAAATGACTTAGAAAAATATGAACCAAACTTAAACTCCTGAGTTTACCATGAGTTGCGAGATAAATTGAGTCTCGAAGTCATGGAATGAAACCTTAACCATAGAGTTTATCTTGAGATTTCACATTGTCCTCATGATCTAAATCTGAACTTAACTTGATCCATGGTTTGCATTAAACCTCTCAAACACTTAAGAATATTCCCTTTTGATGTGAGATTATGCGATAGCCACGATATTTGAAAACTTGATCTTTAGCCTGCATGAAATCCCGGTGACTTAAGAGGATATTCCTTTTCTTTATGAGATCACGTGACTGAAGGAAAATCAAAGTTGTGGAGTGATATGGAATATTCTATTTTCTCTGCATGAGTAAGAGATAAAGAAAGAAGGTTAATGTGCACATGACTAAATAATCACTTAAGTCACTCAAAAAAGTAATGAAGAATTAGAACATGCCATCAAGAACTAGGGTTTTATCATGAAATTCTTAGGGTTTTTACACTTAGGTCTTTTTCCATGAATAAGGGTAAACTAGAGACCTAGAAAAATGCAGAGAACAATTTCAAGACCCCTAGAAAGAATTTAGAAACATAAAAGATGCGATCTACCCTTGTGGGAGCCACTTTTTCCTCCACTTGTAGCCAGAATTCTCATAATAGGAAATTTGGGTAACATTTTGGCAATTTCTGCTGGATTTCAGCCTGCTAGACATATAAAACTAGTGGCCTTTAGACAATCCATTGGGCATAGGAGTCCACATTGAGCACAAAAACTGCTGGAAGGAAAAATGATTGAAACAAGGAGGAGGGACAATGAACTATGCATAATCACTTTGAGGAAAGCAGGAAACTAACCTAGAAAGTAGGAAAAAGCAAGAAATTGATTACAAGGCCAGACAAACCTCAAAACAAGGTTTTAGGTGAAAACCATTGACATATATTAGCAAGGCCTCTCCTTCAAGAGTTGATAGCTAAAAATAATTATGTTACCTGCACTCCGTGATTATAAATGGCCCTCCCGAAAAGGAATCAAAATTTGTATGTCTGCCAGGCTTGGATCTAAATTCATCCCATTTGAGGACTATATCCCCAACATTGAAGTTCCTGGATCTGGCTCTTTTGTCAAAGCTTCTCTTAGTTTGCATTTGAAACTCCATAGTCTACATGGACTCATCTCTAATTTCTTCCAGCTCTGTGAGTTTAGCATATCTCAGTTGTAGAGGGTCTCCCTCTTCAAAGAGGACAAGTTGGGTTGCAAGGTCTGAAGGTGGAAACTCTGTTGAAATGGACAACTTAGCTTCTTTGTCATAGAATAACATGTATGGAGGGTTACCAATGATCCTTTTGGGAGTGATTCTATCTAACCATAAGGCAGACTTCAATCTAGAGTGCCAATCTCTCTGATTTTCTTGCAGAGTCTTCTTGATTATTCTTATCAGGTTCTTATTTGTATATTCTGCTAAACTATTACCCTAAGGGTGATAATTATAATTAGTGTTTATGTAAACACCATGTTTGATTTCCCATTTAGTGACTCTAAATCATGTGAAAGAAAGTGCATTATCTAATATAATAGAGTCCAGGCTTCCAAATTTGTGGATCATGTCATCATAAAAGCCTAGGAAAGCATTCTCATTTGCTTCTCTTAATGCAATAGCTTCAGTCCATCTGGTGAAGTAATCAGTTGTAGTAATTATCCATTTATGGCCTACACTAGATGGAGGTTTGTTTAGGCCTATGAAGTCAATTCCGCACTTCATGAAAGGTTGATCTTTTCTGATTGGTTGAAGGGGAAGAACTTCTAGTCTTTCTTTTCTTGCAAACATGGCACACTTTATGCACTTCCTTACATGATCATGACTATCCTTGAAGATAGATGGCCAATAGTATCCAACCCTCATGATCTTAAAAGAAGTAGTCCTAGGAGAAAAATGACCTCCAAAAGGCCCATCATGAAATTCACTTAGGACACTTGCCACTTGTTCTAAACCTATGCATCTCAAGAGAACACCATTATGATCCTTTCTAAAGAGGATCTCATCAATCAACACAAAGGGGATAGATTGAAATCTATAATACCTTCTCTTTGTTGAATCCAAATCTGTAGGACATTTTCCTAACTTCAAAAAATGAACCATGTTAGGAAACCAACCTGATGCCTTGACATGTCCTTCTATTGAATGCACAACTAGGAATGCATTCATTTACTCTGGATTTTTTGAGATCTCATCCTCTGTCAAATGTTCACAAATTACTCTTCCTCTTACTAACTTGGTGACTTGGATACTAATGTCATATTCCATGACTCTAGTGATCCAACCGACCCTTTTCTCATTTAGGTCCTTAGAAAGCAGGAACTCCTTGATACTTGGATGAGTGACTCTTAATTGTATATTTTCATGAGTCAATAGATATCTAAAATTTTTTAGGCTCTTTATCATAGTAAGTACATGTTTTTCTATGAAATAATATCTCTATTCATATTCTTCCAAACCTTTGCTGAAGAAAGCAATAGGCTTCTCCAACCCTTCAGAGTTTTGCTGAGTTAACATTGCAGATATGGCATCAGAGCCTCCATAAACATACAAAATGAAATCTTTGCTGAAATAGGGATTCAAAAAAGTAGGAGCCTCTATCAAATCCCCTTTAATGGCTTGAAAAATATCCCTTCCTTCTTTTCTCTAGCAGAAAACTACATTCTTCTTCAACATTGTTGTCAAAGGCTTCAAAATGTCTACAATGTTAGGGAAAAAATGCCTAAAAAAATTAATCCTTCAAATGAAGGATTGAAGACTTTTCTTGTGAGGTGGTAGGGGAAATTCTAGAATAGATGCAATCCTCTCATGGTCAACTATGATTCATTTTTTGTATTCAAAATATCCCACCAGTTTACATTCATGGACTGCAAACACAAATTTCTTGGGATTAAGAGATATCCCAAACTCCCTAAACCTTTCAAATATTTTCCTCAACTATTTGATGTGGTCTACTGCATGTTTAGAATAGACAGTTATATCATCTAGATAGACCAATACAAACTTGTATATGAGGCTTTTAAAGGCCATATCCATTTCCTTTTGAAAAGTGGCACCTGCATTCAACAAACCAAAAGGCATGTTTTGATAAGCCATGGTTCCCCACTTGGTTGTAAATGTAGTCTTATATTGATCTTCTTCATGAACTAGGATCTTATTATAGCCTGAATAGCCATCCAATAGTGAGCAGTGCTCTGATCCAGAGACACATTATATAATTTTCTCCATGGATGGCAATGGATGGCGATCTTTCAGGGATGCCCTATTAAGGTCCCTAAAGTCAACACATAGTCTCAACTCCCCATTCTTTTTCCTAAAATGAAAAAGGTTGGAAATCCAACTAGTATGCTTTATGGGGTAAATGATGCCACTCTCTATCAATTTGAGGACTTCCTTGTGCATGAGTGGCTCAAATTTGGGGTTGACATTTGGATCTAATTCAATTGTATGTTGAGAAAGTGTTGGATCGAAGCCTTTGAGGTCTTCATATTGAAAAGAAAATATGTCACTGAATTCTTGAAATAATTGGGCATAAGATTTCTCTTCTAAATTAGTATTAACCTTTCCAAACTTCAAACTTTTACCTGGTTCCAGTTCTAAGTCAACATAGTGTTCTTGTTGGACTACCAAGATAGTTTTGTTTTTCTTTGTTTGGTCATCTTTGTTAAAGATAGATTCTAGGGTGAAAAGACCTTTAGGCATCTTATTTGATTTAAGTTGTACCACTTGATCACCATCTTTGCATCAATCTATCTTGATTATGTTTTCAAAAAATATCCTCTTCAAACAAAAACTATAGAATTTTCTCATCATTATCAAATACTTTCCAATTATCATTATTATCAGGAATAGAAGGCCTGAAAATTACTTTGATATACTATTGATCCCTTTCCATTGAAATTATATTAGGAATTTCATACTGGGATCCAACAGAAGCTAATCTATCTGCATTTTGATTTAAATTTCTAGGGATAGTAATAATGTTGAAAGCATTGAAATCTTCAATTGCATCCCAAATTCGATGTGTGTATGCTCTCATTGTATCATTTTTGGTTGAAATTATCCCTCTTACTTGGATGAATACTAGCTCACTATCACCATGCACCTTTAGGGCTTTGATCCCTCTCTTTCTAGCCCACTCCAATCTATTCACTAGGCTCTCATATTCAGCAGTGTTGCTAGTGCAAGAAAAACTAAATCTAAAAGTTATATAATACTTCTCCCCCTTTGAAGATTCTATCATAGCACCACCACCAGAGCCATGTCTGCTTCTATCACCATCAAAGGATATCCCCCAAACTTGATTGTTTTGATCTTCTGATTCAGTGTCTGCCTTGAAAAGATTTGGCTCTATGAATCTTTTCTCTTGTATCAAATAATTTCCCAAACCAGCATCCCAAATAACATAGGCTAGGGCCTCTGAAGCTCTTTTAGACTCTAATTCATCTAGATAGATATCTGAGATATTTTCTATCTTAGTTTTTTCTTCTCTGATGATTAGGAAGTCATTACTGTCAAGTGCAAGAAAACTTGCATTGAGTACATTGGACACATAAGGTTCTATGTGATGTGCTACAAATGATTCAGACTTGATGGTGACCTTGGTTCCATACCTATTATGGAAAAGCATGTGAGACCATTCAGAATAAATATAGCCTCCTATCTTGGTTGTGAATTCCCTTGAGGAGCATATAGAAAATAAAGAAGGGAGATCTATGATGTACATGTCAAGTAGGATAGAGAAATTGGGGCTTGCATGTAGGATCAAGCTTGTAACCTTAGATACACCTACTATGTTTACTGAGGAACCACCAAGCTACGTCACCTTCTTTTGGAAAGGTTTGTATTTAAGTCCCAATTGGTCAACTACTTTCTTGGGCATGACAGAACTAGTAGGCCCACTATCTACCATACAATTATGTACTAAATTTTTTCCAATAATTAATGATACATAAAAGGGAGGTGGCTTTAGGTTCCTACCTTGGATGGCATCTTCCTTGGAGTTGCTTCCTATAATATTCTTTTCTTGATTAGTGTTGACCAACACTGGCTTAGCAACATCATTTGTGGATTGTTGAGGAATTGTCACTTCACCCATAGCCATCTTTAAAATCTTAGGCTGCCTTAGAATAGCCAAAGAGTCCCACAATAGACATGGTGACATTCATCTTCTTCATGTTGTCTACAATGTTGAAGGGCACCGCTATGTGTACTCTCTGGTGTGCTTTCACTATCATGGGATCAACCTCCTTAGGAGATTGACCTTCCTTGACTGGAATGGTGGGAGTCTTATTTAGTATGGTAGGATAAGATGGGTGTGATGTCTCTATGGATGTATTGTCTTTGGATCCATCCTCTATTCGCTCCATGTCTTGAGCTCTTCTCTTAGACTGAGTGTTGGCTACAATTGGGGACTCACCATTCACTCCATTGAAATCTTGTTGCTCCCAATTAAAGAGAGCAGTCTCATTAGGTTGTGCATCTTGCTAAGGAACTGATCCACTAGAAGAGGCCTTTATTTTGATGTGTCAATCATTCTATACCATTAGTGCTTGGTTCATCCACCCATTTGAGCATGTAGCTTGATCATGGGGTTGATTGCAAGGAAAACAACATTCATTATCTGAGACTAGATTGTTCTGACTTGAAACTATATCTCTAGTTGGATTTGTAGAGTTAAGAGGTGTGGGATTATAGGGTTGGAATGACCTTTGATTGAATTTCTTCCTTTAACCTTGGTAGTTCCCTTGATATGGTGGTCTAGTCTGCTAATAAGATTGTCCCTAATTTTGATATTGTTGGTTGGGACCTTTATTTTGTGGCTGAAAGGGTGGTCTACCCCCTTGGTTAATCTTTTTAATACTAGTCAACTCATTGGTCATTGTTTGTAATAGCTTCTTCATTTCTTGTTGACTGTTTCTCAATTCAAGTAGCCCTTTAGAGGGGCCTATTTTGGATTCCTCATAGTTAGTACTGGATTGAGGTGCTACTATAGCGGGTATAGGAGTATATGGAGGGATTATCAAAGGCATGTTTGGTTGGATGTTGGGAAAAATAGGCATGGGTGGCCTTAGGGCTATCATACCTGCTTGAATCAAACAATTCTCAGCTCTGACTGCTATGTCAAAAGCCATAGGTAGTGAGGTACCTCTCATGGATTGAATCATGATAGAGATGTTGCTATTTATAATTTTCAATAAGTAAAGGAAGGAATGGTCATCTGAAGGCGTGACTAAGATGGGAATCCTATTCCATGTTTTGAGAAACCTATTGTTAAAGTCTGTCATCTGTTCCTGAGGAGCTCTACTTATGGTTGTGAGTTTCTCAACTAGAGGTAAATGATCTAATTTATCCTCAAAATATTTTCTTGATGATTCTCCTATTCTATCCCATGAATCAATGGAAATAATAATTAAGGTTCTAAACCATTCTAAGGACTTACCTTTGAAAGAGGCTGCCAGTAGCTTGGTAGCCACATCTTCTTTAGTGATATAATGCACACTACAAATGGTAGCCACATCTCTTATGTGCTCACAAGTCATTGTCTATCCTTCACCTATGAATTTAGGTAGACTTTTAAGAACTACTAAGGGAACATCATGATGTTGAGAAAAAACTCCCTTGATTGAATGGTACAAAGGTGAACTGTCTAGCCATTCCAGGAACTGTGATTTGCTGAGCAGCGACTGCGTGAGTTGTATTTGATTTGAAGAGTGGAACTGAATCTTCTTGTATCTCACTAGTTAGATATCTTCCTCTTCTTCTTGAATGGAAAATCAAAGGTCTTACTCCTAAGGTAGGTGGTGTAGACTGCACCCTTCTTGCAGGGGATGCTCTTTGAGATTATCTGTAGTAATTTTCTTTTAGAGGAAGTTGCAAGAACTCAGAAGGCTTTGAGCTCCTTGTTTCTATCTTTCTCATAAACTTTGAACATGACTGGACCTTGCTCTTTAAACCAATGGAGCCACCAGATAAGCTTTGAAAAGGACCTCTTTAGGTCAATACTATGCAATCAACATATTAGAGATAGCATATTCTTGCAAATCAACTTCTTTTTGGTATCCCATTGGGCGTGCCAGAATTGTTATACATTAAATTTTGCACCCTACCAAGTGATTGAGCCTAGCAATCTAGTATAACATGGGAATCACTTCTAGGTTGTGGTACCTTTGCTAACTGAAATGAAGCCTCTGGGTTCTAGGCCAATTCCTCTTGGATAATCACCTAATCTTCTCTTGAACATCAAAGTAAACTTGGAAGGAAAAGGGATAGAAGGAATACTTTAAAGGAAATTACTGAAAAGAAAATTATCATACTAGGCGATGCACAAAAAGAAACATGAATAATAACACAATGACCAAACTAGCATGAAGACTCTTAGATCTAATAGAACACAACATTTTTGAATAGGCTTGCATAAGTATTTCACAGAGAGGTCTGAAATGGGAAAGAGGCTATTTAAGGAAAGGAAAGATTTTACAAACAATAACTTTCCCAAGGAAATAGACATAGATTGTGACCTAAAATAAGACATTCACTCCAACAAATAGGCACATGAATGAGACAAAATAACCAGAGATGAACAAAATCCATAAGATTATCTAAATCAGATCACACACATTAGTGCACAAAGATGCTGAAAGAAAGAAAGGCTCAGGAACTCCAAGATTTCTCTAATATAAGTCACTGTATTATATTTAGTAAGAGAAGTACAGATAAGGAAAAGCTTGAGGGAAGAGAAAATGCCACATAAAGCTCATACATAATCTGGAATTCAATGAGAAGTTCCAACAAAGAAAACTTGAGGGCAGAGAAAATGCTACAAAAAATCTTACATCTGTTGAAAAACTACTTCTCCAGACAAGGAAAATCCACTTCTAAGCTCTAAAATATTCTAAAACTACTTATATACATGCTCCTCTAGCACACAGTCTCAAGAGTCAACCCACCGATCAAAATTAGGGTTTATTAGATATTACATAAACAATGTCAAACCCTGAGACTATCTAGTCTGATCATTAATGCATTTGGAAATATCTCAAAAGATTAGATCTAGCCATGAATGCACATCCCATCATCATAAATTTGATCAGAGAAGTTGTCTCAACCCATCCCTCTATGTGTATCTTGAAAAACCATGCCACCGCCATGGAGCTCTGAGAATTAGATTCAAGTTTTTAAATATTTGAATATAACAGTCACAGGTGGCACGAGTACTTGCATCAATGGCTCAGAAAACTCTTGATCTCCTATTTAAAACATAGTCATTGATATTTATCTTTGATTCACAACACATTAGCCTTGACTTATGTTTTAACTCACATTTAACCCTGGATAGCAAAAAATCCCTTGTGTCGCTGAACGTTTTGATTAACTCTGAGTTTATAACAAGATTGCACAACCACCACAGGATTAGATCCAAGATCTATGATCTGCGCTTAATCTCAGAATCATAGAGGAATATTCCACTTCCTTATGAGACTAAGTGACCACCATGAGATTATCTTTTAATCAATGATGCTGATTAAACCATTTGCAAACTTTGAAACAAAACTTAACTCTATTACTAACCTTGGGTTCATTCAGAGATTCCGTGACTAAACATATCTCACAATATCTGATCATCTGGTCTAGCCATGGTTTCGTTATGAGACTTAGCGATGACCATGAGATAATCTTTGCATTGATGGCCCACATGAAATCTCCTAAACTTTTTTGACCTTTTGACTTTATTTGGAGACTCAATGCAAACCAAAGGACCTAAATGTAATCGATGACCAGCGTGAAATCTTGAAAGAAAGGACTTAACCCTGATCTTATTTAGTGATCACGCGACTTAGAAAAATACAAACCAGACTTAAACTCCTGAGTTTACCATGAGTTGCAAGATAAATTGAGTCTCAAAGTCATGGAATGAAACCTTAACCATAGATTTTATCCTAAGATTTCATGTCGTCCACACAATCTAAATCTGAACTTAACCCGATCCACGATCTGCATTATACCTCTCAAAGACTTAAGCATATTCTGTTTTGATGTGAGATTATGTGATAGCCACAAGATTTGAAAACTTTATCTACGACCCGTGTGGAATCTTGGTGACTTAAGAGGATATTAATTTTCTTTATAAGATCGTGTGACTGAAGGCAAATCAAAGTCGCAGAGTGATATGGAATATTCTATTTTCTTTACGTGACTAAGAGATAAACAAAGAAGGTTAATGCACACATGAATAAATAATCACTTAAGTCACTTGGAAAAGTAATGAAGAATTAGAAGATGCCATCAAGAACTAGGTTTTTATCATGAAATTCTTAGGGTTTTTACACTTAGGTCTTTTTCCATGAATAAGGGTAAACTAGAGACCAAGAAAAATGTAGAGAAAAGATCAAGACCCCTAGAAAACATTCACAAACATACAATCTAGGCTCTACCCTTGTGAGAGCCACATTTTCCTCCACTTGTAGCCAAAATTATCATAATAGGAAATTTGGGTAACAAGAATACAAAACAATCCAAAAATAATCTTCAGCAACAATAAGTTATCAACTAAAAACTAGACTACTTACTCTAACAACATAAAGAAAATTGACTAAGGATGTGTACCTCAAGTAGGCCCCCATAAGGAAAATCCAATTATAATCAACAAAATATAGAGATTAAATTAAGGCTTTGTGTATTCATATATGTATAACAATAATTACAAAAGATGATATACTCAACAAAGATATGAATATATTCAAAATGGTATTAACCATTACATGTACACGAGGCTTCAATATTGATGAAGGGTGCTCCCCTTAATACCACAAACACATAACATAAATAGAGAAACAACCACAATATGCAAGAACAGAAAATTGGCTTCTTATTATCTCCACAAATGTGGAATTACAACCTTTCAGAATTACAATATGCAAAGCCACATGGGCATTCCCTTACAATATTCTGTAGGACAAAGCCTCGAATTATTACCCAGATCTACTACCCAGAACCATTCTGAACTGCCTAAGACAATAATACAGCCTTCCTTATATAGGCAATTTTCCACCACCTGGGAAGGTTCCAGAATAAGGCCGACCAAACTTAGAATTATTTTATTTTACATTTTATTACATCATAGTCGGCTCAAGATAACCTTTGAAACCCGAACAGAAATTTTGAAGAAAATTATTTTTCACCATTTCAGGTGGCCCAACTTCCGAAGACCATAAGTCATCACTAGTTGACCCGATCGGCTATTATAACCCCATTTCGGAAACGCCACGAAGCGCTCTACAGGCTTGACCAACACAAGCACCCTTCACCCAAATTTTCGACCTCATCCGGGGCCTCTAAAGCCTTCAAAACTGAGTTCAAAGTTTCTGTACCCTGCTGCCAATACCGAAAATTTTCAATATCTTCCAATATACACTTGATCTGGCAATGAA
>MU227596.1:98790-187392 GCA_018584345.1 Thuja plicata | reverse complement strand
TTATATGACCAAAATGAACCTCCAAGAAAGAAATCAGATCATTCTGAGCACATACAAAAATTGCCAAAAATAGTAACTTTCCATAAATAGCAGCTCTGCACAAAATAGCCCTTATTGAATATAAAAAAACAGAAATATTTTTGGGTGATGCAAGATTGCTCTTACACCCAGGATGCTCCTGCATCAAATATATAGAGCTTCCTATCAATTTGAATTATTCAACAATCTAGCAACTAGCTCCTTAAAACTAGAGAAGGAGATTTATATTGTCATAAATATTTAACAACCATTAGAGAGTCCTACTAGGACCTTATAATATCAACAATTAAATAGTAATTGAAAACTCCTTTTATGATGAAAAAAATGAGAAATAGTTCATTGTGAATAAAAACCTTCCATTTGAAAAAGTCTCTATCATCCTTATCTCTTGAAGATTAGCATAGTAGCTTCATTCTATTGGAATGATTAAACTCTACTCCTTTACATGGGTGTAGGTATTTTTACAGTCTTAAGCTATTGGAAATAAACTATTTCTTAATGTCCAGATGCTACAACATATCATTAGTACATAAATAACCATATTTAACACGTCTTAATATTCTCAACATATTTTCTCACATAATTAGCCATGTAATTATATTATTATAATATATTATATTAATAATCATAAGAGTGTATCATATGTATCTTTTGGCATACCAAAATATCAAATTTTAATAATCATAGACATACTTAGGTGTTAGAATAACTTGGGGGGCGGGGGGGTGAATCAGTGGCCTCAAACATTAATCCTTAAATCAAGCCAAAAAATTATTACCACATTTATAGGCCTCTAGTTATCTTAATTCCTACAAGATGATTGCCTTGAAATATTAATAACAAAGAACTACTTCTCAGATTACTCTTTCAAACCTTATTCTTACTTTTACCGATTAGCAGTCTTTCTATTTACCAAAATACAGTAAATAACTAGTGTCTACTGATCAATCTAGATTTACTTATGTGAAATGCAAAAAAATAAAGTAATGACTCATAAACACATTGACACATGGATATTTAACGTGGAAACCCTGTTAAGGGAAAAACCACTGGGACCAGTAACCAAAATTTTCACTCTTCTGAAGTGAGCTTAGTGAAGAGCCAACCCTGTTAAAGGTTACAAAGACATTGTTAGGTGTGACCTTGTTAGAGGATTTAAATGAATATTTTGTCACTTAGTATTTGGCATCTAATGCTACCATCCTTGATCAAACACTCACTTGGCCTGTCAATAGGTATCAGGCATATCCAATGCTACTTTGTATGATCAATATTTTTGATACTCCTTGGGATGTATCTCAATTAGAAAAGACTTTTAAGTTCTGCTCGGTTAAGAGACTTTATGCTTCAATGGTTAAATTGAAACAATAAATTGATTTTTTCACATATACAACTAGAATTGTAGATTTTAAGATCTATTGTAAGTACATTACCTTTTTGATCAATGTTATCAACTCAATACCTTTGCTCCACACTGTTCTTCTCTGTGATGCTATATCACTGTTCGTCGGTGTCTGTAGAATTTAGCTCTTTCCTTAGCTTGATTGATTAGGTCTGAATGAAGACTTTCTTCTCCTTCAGAATCTCTTTAGCATCTATTCTTTTGTCACTCCCCTAATTCACATTGAATTAGCTTATCTCTTATATAGACATGATTTTGTCATTTCTTGGCTTTCTTGATCTTGGCATGATCCATAATTCTTGCTAATTAGATTTAAAGAAAAAAATCCTATTTTATCTCGTAGGGATCTTCTTGCCAACTGGACAAAACAACTTTAAATCCTTTACTTATCTATGGGTTTATCTTGTCGATTAAAAAAATGATAACTACCAGTTTATGATATATTTAGCTCTTGATAGCTAAGCCTTTTGTCATTTTTGAACTTTTTGTTCTGTCGGTCAATACTTCAGTTAGTTCTTGGTGACAACTGACTGTTCCATCGTTGAGACTTCAGTTGTCTTCAAGATCTCCATCGTTGGTGTTGTCTATCTGTCGGGAAACACTATAATTATATTTGTCAGGTTACACTGTTCTTTGTTCATCGGTTAACACTATGAATTTTCTCATTGGTAATACTATGATTTTTCTCGTTAGGTAACACTGTGACTTTTCTCTTGTCGGTTTACTCTGT
This sequence comes from Thuja plicata, assembly GCA_018584345.1. Classification (NCBI taxonomy): domain Eukaryota; kingdom Viridiplantae; phylum Streptophyta; class Pinopsida; order Cupressales; family Cupressaceae; genus Thuja; species Thuja plicata. The sequence goes on along the minus strand of MU227596.1, from coordinate 185,221 downwards.
TTGTTGGTGTGCACTCCGTCGATGTATATAGACACTTTGTGAATACTTAACTTGTATGCATTACTGATAGCATAGCCTTTGATTCATTGGTTCTTTGAAGTCTTTAGCAGTATGTACATGACCATACAGATTATATCAAGTTGACATCAATGACAATACAATACATTAACTAATTTAATGTCTTGCATTATCTTTCTATGTCCCGGTGATCATCAACTTAACATATTCAAATATTCAATTAGTTATAGTTCATCAATCTCTCCCTTTGGCATTGATGGAACACACTACATTATCACACTATATTATCACTAATACAATATGAAATATAATAGTTGAAGTTCATCAAATGACCAATATTATGTACTATAATCGATACAAATATCTGGTCCTTGGTAAGCTCACATACCTTAGATTTGATTCTTGCAACTCTCTCTGTCTTCAATCCCTTCACTAGATAGATGTAGAATCTTTCTTCTTTTGATGTGATGTGTTCTCTTCTTGTGTCAAACTCTCTCCCTTTGACTATTCTTTTCTTTTGATGTCTCTTTTCTTTCTTGTCAGCAATCTCTCCCTTTGTATGTTCTCTCCCTTTCTAGTTACATCTCTCCCTTTGGATAATGTGATAATGGATATAATCTCTCCCTTTGAAAACAACACCAAACAAATATTTGATAGTAATGCCAAACAATCCTTTCTATCCATTCAATATATTCCTTGAATTTCCCAATCCATCAGCAATATAACAACTCTGGTGCTTGGTGTAGATAAATACCTTGTTGTGTACATATGTATCTTTGAATTCCATCTCTTCGCTTGCATCAACATGAATGATATTCTGATAATATATAGGCTGATGCAACCTTCTAGTCATCTTATTGACTAGTAGACAAGGGTCTGACCCCTAGTCTCTTTCTTAAGTACTCAAATGTATCCTTGGGAAGTGGCTTGGTGAAGATATCAGCTAATTGTTCCTTTGATTGCACATACTCAAGTATCACCACCTTTTCTTAAACTTGTTCTCTCAAATAATGATGCTTGAGAGCAATATGCTTTGTCTTTGCATGCATGACTAGATTCTTGGATATGTTAATTGCACTGGTATTATCACAATAGATAATTACTGGTTCAAGAATTTTCATATTCATACCTTCCAGTAACTGTTTGATCCATGCAATATTTGAGCAGTTTGCAGCAGTAGCAACATACTCTAGTTCTGCAGTAGACTGAGAGATGCATCCTTGCTTCTTGCTAATCCATGTGACAAGTCTGTCACCTATAAAGAATGCTCCTTCAGTTGTGCTCTTTTGGTCGTCAATGTTTCCAGCCCAATCAGCATTGGTAAAGACCTTAAGTTTAAATTTTCCTTCTCTTCTATACCATAAGCCATAGTCCTTGATATTCTTCAGATATCTTAGGATTCTTTTCACAACTATCATATGTGATTCCTTGGGATTAGTAGAAAATCTTGCAACTATTCCTACTGCATGTGCAATATCTAGTCTAGTATGTACAACATACATGAGTTTTCCAATCATTGATTTGTACAAAGTCTAATTTACCTCATGTGACTTGGCCTCCTTTGTCAGCTTACATCTAGTTGCCATTGGTATTCCAACTAGCTTGGAATCTTCTATCTTGAATATTTTCAGCATTTCCTTGATGTGTTTGGATTGTGAATGAAAATGCCTTCATCTTGTTGCATGATCTGTAGACCAAGAAAGAAATTGATCTTTCCAAACATACACATCTCAAACTCTTTTCTCATTTCATTTTCAAATGATTTTCATAGCATATCATTGCCTCCAAATATGATGTCATCAACAAATATTTCAGCAATCAAAATGTTAGCATTAGTATCTTCCTTCAAATAAAGATTACTATTATCACTAGTTCTTACAAATCCAATACTTATGAGATAGGAATGAAGTCTTTCATACCAGGCTCTTAGTGTTTGTTTCAATCTATACAAGTCTTTGTGCAGTCTACTACCATGTTCCTCTTGTCTGGATCAACAAACCCTTCTAGTTGCTCAATGTATACCTCTTCCTCAAGTATTCCATTTAGGAATGTAGACTTGACATCTATTTGGTATACCTTGAATCCTTTAAATGTAGCATAAGCAAGTAATATTCTCACTCCTTCTAGCCTAGAAATATGTGCAAAGGTTTCTCCATAGTCAATCCCTTCTTCTTGTGCATACCCCTTGCATACTAGTCTTTCTTTGTTTCTGGTGACTTCTCCATTCTCATTAAGCTTATTTCTGAATATCCATTTCGTACTGATGACATTCTTGTCATCTGGTCTCAGTACAAGTGTCCATGTCTTGTTTTTCTCAATCTGATCAATTTCTTCATTCATAGCACTAATCCATTCTTCATTATCAAGTGCATCATTGCTAGATTTTGGCTCAAAATCACAAATTAGACATCTTGTGTTTAGAGACTTACTTCTGGTTCTCATACCAGCCTTCTTATCTCCTATGATATGGTTTTATGGATGGTTCCTTTTGACATAATTGACAAGTACAGGTTCAATTCTTTGTCTATCATCTTGATCATCATTTTGCCCTTCATTTTGATCTCCATTGCTCAGTACATCATCTTGAGCAATATCCCAATTTTTGGTATTTGTAGCCTGATGTTCGGTTGCAATATTCTATTTCTCGAGAGCTATACATTATTGTTCGGGTAGAGTGTCAGGTTCTTCATTGTAAACAAACCTATTTTAGTCCTCTGGTTCTTTTGTGCTTTCCTTTTCATTCTTCTCTGAAAATTCATCTATCTTTACATTTACACTTTCAACAATTTTGTTAGAGGCTTTATTGAGACATTTATAAGCCTTGCTCTTGGTGGAATACCCTAGAAAGATACCTTCATATCTTTTGGAGTCAAGCTTTCCAGTTCTATCATATTTTAAGATATAACATTGACTACCAAAGATCTTGAAGTAACTTACATTCAGTGTGTAACCATACCATAGCTCATAGGGTGTCTTCTTGGTGTCTTTCTTCAATTGTACTCTGTTCAATGTGTTAACAATAGTACTGACAACTTCCCTCCATAAGATTTAGGTGATTCCTTTCTATATCATCAGTGTCCTTGCATAATAAGAAATGGATCTGTTCCTTCTTTCACCAATTTCATTTTGCTGTGGTGTTCTCGGTGTAGAGACCTATCTTTTGATTCCATGCTCATTGCAAAATTTAGTGAATTCATCTGAAATAAATTCCCCTCCTTTATCTGATCTTAAGCATTTCAATTCCTTACCACTTTATTTTTCTACCATTGCTTTGTACCATTTAAACATGTTGAATGCTTCTGATTTATCTTTTAGAAACATAACTATCATCATTATAGAGTAATCATCAACAAAGAGAATGAAATATCTATCACCATAGTAACTCTTTGTCCTCATGGGTCCACATAGATCAATATGGACTAATTCTAGAATAGCATCATATGTATGGGTTTTTCTTTTGAAACTAGACTTTGTCAGCTTACCTTTTTGAAAATTTTTGCACATGATATTGTCTAGCTTTGACATGCTCGGTAAGCCTCTTACATTTCTCTTTTTTCTTATCTTTATCATGTTGTCAAAATTTACATGACACAATATTTTATGCCACAACCATATGTCTTCATTTCTAGCCTTTAAGCAAGTGGTGTCAGTATCATTTAGATAGAATAAGTTACCTTTGGTCTGTTCACCAGTTTCGATCAATCTTTCTGATTCATTGAAGATCTTTGCCTTCTTATTCTTAAATGTTACTTGGTGACCTGAATTATTCCATAGAGAAACACTCAATAGATTATAATTCAATCCTTTTACCCTGTTAGCTCTTTTTCTTGTAGAATTAGTATATAGTAGTGAATTCTAGACTCTTTAGTTCCCAATTTAGATTCTCATAGGGAAAAGGCTAATTAACAAGGATGAAAGTCCTTCTACACTTTGGGCTCCACATACCCAGGTGGGTGCACCTTCAACAAACTACTATCTTTCAGCAAGTCTGACAGTGGATTAAGGATTCATTATCCTTCTTCTTTTTAAGCCACTTGGCTTAGGAAGGCTAACCTATTGATTCTCTCTTCAAGGAATCACTAAGATGAATTACACTGAAAATAGTTATCTAGACATGTATTTCAGGTAACAGAAATATAAATATTGATTAATATTTGATTGATGATAACAACCACTTATCAGAATTTTGACCAGTGCCTAATCATGGGCCATAGAGTTAGAATGAAACATACATACACCAGGGATAATTAATTAAAATACAAATAAAACCTCAGATAGAATGCATTACAGACTATCTTCTCACCCTCACACCCCTATATCAAATTCCTGCATAAACCCTAACCCTATGTAATTATCTACAAGATTTAAACCCTCCTTGAAAGCAACTCACAAATAATGACATAGCTACCTTATAACCAATATATTTAAGATGCCTTACAAATTAAACATACAAGAGCTTATAGTAAATGCAAAAAGACATCATTGGTATCAAAATGGAGATTCCATTGTATTTTTATTAACATAAGCCTGATCTCAATACATTCAAATTGATTCAAAACCAAAGCCTAGACACAATTCAAAAGTCTGGCTCGCAGTCTTATTTTTTACCATCTTCCACAATATGTTACAACTTACTATATATAGCCAACACTAGTAATCTTGGAATCCTTAAAGATCAAGGATGCAACAAGCTTCAGATGACTAGGATAAAAGACAAAATTTAAGAATATAATAGGAAAAAATGACAAGTGGATAGAAGAACCACTTTTGTTACAAGATATTCTAACTGATTCTTTGTCCAATGACCGCATGATGATTGCATTTGCCTTGTACTTGCTGGGAATCTACCATCTAGAACTTGTTGCATTTGATGCTGGTGATTTATGATATCCATTTTCAACTGCATCAACTACTCGATTGTGCTTCCTCATCTACTTGCATATCCTCTCCTTCACTTGGATCAGTTATTGTGTACCTGTCCTTCCAAGAAGTATACACTTTATCACTCGGCCAAATGAAGCCAAGAACTTCATCTTTTCTTCTGTTGATCTCCTTCTATGTAACATGTGCTTTCTCTATCTCATCTGACCAGAATGCAAAGAATGATATGGCCTTACTCACTATCTCAATTGTTTGTGCAAAAAGCAGGGTACTCTCCAAAGTTAGTATACTATTGGTTCTGGCTGCTAATGCTTCATTCATTTTTTGGTACCACAACCCCTCATCTTTGATGTTTCCATTCTTCCTAAAGAGGTTTTGGAACATTTCATACTTATCCTATGAGTACTCCCTTTCCAAAGTTAGCACCTTCCTCATGACCATGTCTCTTCTGATATCCATATCCAAAAGTAATTTTACACACTTGTGGGTGCCAGTTAGGACTATGCCAACATCATTAATTTCCTTGCAAGAGGTGTGGAATAATTTTAATTCCCCTATTTTCCCTCTCTAGTGGCTCACCAATTGATCCAGATTGTCTTTGTTTTCATGGTATTCATTCATAATGTTGACAATCTTCTTACCTTGAGTGTAAATTGCAGTGGGTACTACTTCATGAGTACAATGCATAAGAGCACTATGTATTTTATCTGCATACATCTGCTTTACCCATGATTCTACTTCTCTGAAGGCTATAGACTGCTCTACCCATTCTTTCTTCCACCTTTCTAATTTTTCTCTTGCAACTTTCAGCATTGCCCTTTCCTGTTCTAGATCCTCTAGGGTGGTGGAAGTAGATGGTGCAGGGGAAGGAGGGTAGGTGATGATGGGACTTGATGAGGAAGGCTGGTGGGGTCCTTATGCAATCCTCTTCTGAGGCATTGTTTGTTCTATTTGCTTCCCCTCTAGAAATGCTATCTTGTCATCCTTCTGTAGGGATTTAACCCTTTCATCATTGTATGCTTTTAATACAAATTCATATTTTTGGTTCAGGCTTATATAAGCCTCTTTCTCCTTTTTCAACTACCTTCAAACTCAAATTGGCAGTTTGAAGAACAAGGTTAGCTACCTCAATACCTAAGGTATCAAAAACTCTTTTAACAATGAGGCTTCCTGTATCCTGTTATGCCTTGCATCCCCGTCCCTATATTTTGTGTGCAAAATGTTGGGTTCCCCTTTTTTTTTGCTTTGCGGGTTTTGCCTTGTTTTCTTCCCTTTTGTTTTCTTTCTCCGGGGTTTTCTTCTACGGTGTGTCATTTCGTTGTTTTGGTTTTCTCCTTCGGGACTCCGGTCCCGGAGGTTGCCTTTTGTTGGGAACTAGATTCCGGACTCCGGTATTCTTCGTCATAATATTCTTAGGGATATCATCACAAGGAATCCCCGGGCTCAGAGTCCAGAGGTTTTGCTCATCTGGAAATTGTCGGAGGAAGAGGATTGCTTTACCGCGGGTATAAATAGAACTTACCTGTCATATTCACACTTACCGTGATTAAAACCTTAGAGCAATTTTAAAGCGATTTAGCAGAGCATTTGCAGAGAGTTAGTAGTAATCAAAGCTTAACACCTTCTGTCGTTCTCAGGCAAGTGCAAGCGCTTCGTGGTGCTGATTCTGATAGTTTGACGACTCATGTTGTTGCAGGTTTTCCTCGATAATTATTCTTCCTCCTCCGCCTTTTGCGTTCTCAGGTTCATTTTTTTTTTTTTTTTGCCTCCCCTCCTCCCTGTTTTTCTTCGTCTTTTTGGTTTTTCTTTGGGTTTTCTTGGTTTTGGTTTGTTTTTGTTTTGTTTTGCTTCTCCGTCTTATCTGGTCTGTGGTCTTCTAGCTTTGCCGCCCGTTGGTGGGTCAGCTCTGCCAGAGGGTTGTCTGCCCTCTGTGCGAAAGTTGTTTCTGTAAAGTCTGTAAATTGCGTAAATAATGTAAATGGTTGTATATTTGCGTTTTTCTTTATCCGATTTTCTTGCGAGCATCGTCTCGCATTGTATATTCATGTATATATGTACATAGCTATGTGTAACCCTCGTATATATCTCCTCATTTTTGTGTGTATATCCCTTGGCTCTATGTATATCCTTCCGAGTGACTTGACAAGCTGGTCGAGTCACCTCTCTGTCTATTTTTTTGCCTCCGAGTTCACTTTGAGGCAGAAAACCACCTGTTTGAAACTCGGCTCTCGGATGGTTTTAAACAGGCGATTTTCTCTCTCCTCCGTCAGGGCTGTCAGGCCCCCCCATTTATTTCCCATGCGCGCAATTACTTCCAGCCAAGTGGCTTTCCCTTTTTCGCGCGTTCAGACAGTTGGCTCCGCTGTCATCACCATCACATCTATTTAATGCTAATGCACATGGCATCCATGTGGGCTTGACAACTTGCCTTTTCATACTTCTTTACTAACGGTCATTTCTCCGAACCTCAGGTCTTTTACCACCACCCATCCTGTGTCTTTACCAAGTGTGATAAAATCCCCGGACCCGGATGTGTGATACCTAAAGTTTACACTTACTTTTCGGTTGCCTTTGCATGATACTAACTTTTCAGGAAAGCAAACGTCAAGGTGGTGGGTTCTCTAAACTTCGGGATAAATTATTTTTTGATAAACATGTTTTGACGGTCATCCTGTCTTGCAGGTTCCCAGACTTCATATTCCAAACATGTCTGAAGCATCCGCATCATCTCTGCCCGGAAGCCCGAAACTGCCAACCGCAACAGAGACTAGGGCCACCGCAAAGTCAAAGATGGAGAGGGCCCTAGAAAAGCTGCCCCTCACCATGAAGTTTGTACAAGATAATGAGATTGTGGGCTCAAAGATTGAGTCCAAGGTAAAACTGATGACCGACACCAGTGTCGGGACTTGGGCAGAAATGCAGGCCCTGGTAAAGATCATGCACATCCAGCGACAGGGTGGAGATCCATTGGTGATCAACTTTGGGAACTCCGGAATTCTCTGGGCGGCTTGTTTCCCGTGCTCCGTACAATCTCCGGAGCTTATCCTAACATTGGCGAGCCACTACAACTCTTGTATCCAGGCTGTCATGCTCGCACCCGCGGAGCCCACAGGATACCCCACTCTACTGGTGTCTCTCGACCCAGTCACCTTCCAAGTAGGCCTGGGGATCCCACAATTTTCCAAAGCCTCGGTGGTCACACAGACTGATGCCTTAAAATAGTTTACACAGCTGGAGGATGCTGCCCGGGTATACATGAATACCCATTGGCTCAAGGTCCCAAAGAGGGACCCAAAAAGAATGAAGATAGAGATTCCCTGCTCTGAATTCGAAGAGAGAATCCAGATGGGGATGATAGCATTGGCCCGGGTCTTTAGGCAACCCTCCGCCTAGGAATTTGCAAAATGGATGTATTATTTCCTCCTTGGCATCGCCACCAAGGAAGGATTCTTCGACTGGGCCACCATAATTTTCAATCACGTCGATTCCGGGTTCTGGCAACTGAACCAAAAGAAGAAGTTCTATATGTCTTCTTACATTTTTTGGACCCTGGCGCAACAAAGACCCCACTCTCACGGCTTGCTCACTGATGGAGTACTCGGGATTGGCCTGGGAAAAAAGGCGCCGTGGGACCATTTCCCACAAATTTAATGGGAAGCTAGTTTCCCCAGTTTTTGTCGAGTAAACGATGTGTTCGTTTACTACCATCTGCTTACACCAACCTGGGATGCCGGATACCGCTTGTCTACCAAGGCGATCAAATTGGTCAGTAGTTATAGGCACTACTATGTTCAATTCCAACAGTACTCATACATTAGGGTTGCTGGCTTCTCCGGGAAACCCTTCTTGTTGCCCAGGCACTGTGGGGACAAGATCGTGCTGCTGGAATATTGCCGGCAAATGATGGAGTTGCATACCTTCTTTGCACTTAAGAAGGTCCCCAATGTCTCATTCCCAATCTCATGTGGGAACTACACATGCAGTCTGGCTGCCGCGAAGGAGGCAGATAATGAACTAAAAAGTTACAACTTACAGGAGTTCTATCTGGCGTAGAAGAATTTTAATCCGCATGGCCGAATTGTAGCGGCACTGCCCCGGGCTTCAGAACCCCATCGAATACATATGGAGGATCTCTGGGCAGATTTCCAAGATGATGTGGAGGTGCGGAGTAGGCACTATGTCAGGATGACAGCCAGAATGATGCAGAAGCTCCAGCTCCAGAAATTCCTAGCTGACTTCTCAGACGCCGCCGCCATCGAAGATCCCCAGTACAAAGAAAAAGGGATCGACAAAAGAGCTCTTCCTCCGGTAAATTGGGCAGCCCAAGAAGAGCCCACAATTAAAGACTTCACCCAGGAAGTAGTAGAGCGAAGCCATGCCTACTTCAAGAAAGTGTGCCCCAGGAGTACTCACCGGACAGCCCAGCCGACACCAAAGCTAACTCCACCACCAGTACCAAGATTGACCCCGGGGGCCGAGAATTCTTTGCAAGGTGCAGACAAAGGGAAGAAAATAGCTACAACCCCTTTCGTGCAAGAAGTCCCCATAGCGGAGCAAATAAAACAATCGGTGGCAGCTTCTCAGCAAATGAGGGAACAGTTAATTACGAAGCTAGCCACCCCACCATTAATGACCGGGCCACTTCATCCTCCTTCCTCCCCGTCATTAGCAGCCTTAATGGTCAAGGCAACGGGGGTGGATCTGCTGGAAGTAGTGGCAATAAAAGATGCGGGGCCACCTTTGGTCACCCGTAGGAAGACAAAGCACATCAAACAGCCCAAGGCAGGACCAGTGCCAAGGGCTTCCCTCCCCCAAGAAGTAGAGATCCTTTCTTCCAGTTTCCCAGAACCGGAGAAAGGAGCAGAGCCGACAGAGGTCCCAGCCAATCCCCCTGTGCAAGAGGAATTTGATGATGTATTTGCAACCAATGATTTTGGCAACTTGCAAGGGGACGATACACAAGTAGGGACAGAAGTCCCAGATAAAGAAGCTGGGGCTACGGACCAAGAAGACCCGGAACAGGAACCTGCGTAAGAGCAAGAGTAGGAGATAGAAGAAAAGGAGCTGGAACCAAAAATTGTCTTCGGGGCTCAAGAGAGGAAAGGTCCGGGAATGGACAAACTAAAGACAGGTGAAAAAATGGCATCTATTGGGGGAACCAGACCTTTGGGGATAACCGTAAACCCAACCGCCGCGTTCCCAAGGCCACTCCCGGGGGCAACCTTCAGACAGGTTATCACAGCGGCCCAAACTTTAAATCTTGGCCCGATACCTCCCCTACTGCCGACAGAAGAATAAATTTTGGTAGAAGAAGAAGAAGAGAAGCAGCTTGAAGAGGAGGTCCCTGAAGAAGCCTACCAAGGTCCAGACCAAGCAATAGACATACAGGACAAGGCTGAGGAGATGGGGGTTGAAAAGAATGTTGCTGCAGGAGAAGTTGAGGCAGGGAGGACGGATGAGGTCTGTGACACTGAGGAGAAACAGCCACCAAGTACTGGGAAAGAATTAGGAGAACAAGTTCTGGCAGGAAGGCCACCTCTCCCACCCCAGTGGCTGATAGAAAGCAAAAAGAGAAAGGCTTTGTCTGCACCGGTGATTCGTCCCTCCCTGGCCGAAATGATGGCCCTAGCTCAGGCCCCGCCAAAGGAAAAGAAGGCCTGAATAGTTCATACTCTATGAACTAGGCTGGGTGGAGAGACAGTTGCCTTTGTGGCAACACCTCCCCCAGACGCTGATGAAGCAAGCGCAGACCCTGCAGATTATAATGTTGCAGAGGTATCCCTGGGAAAAAGGGGAAAGCAAGGTGAGGTAGATTTTCTAAAGGAAGTAGCAAGGGTAGTAGAGGCCTGATATAAAAAGGAGGCCCAGAGGCTCAAAGCGGAGAAAGAAAAGAATGCAAACCTTATGGGGTTTCTTACTGAGCTGGCCCGACCCATCAATGCGGCTCCTCCAGAGACCTCTACAGCGGAAGAACTACCGCAGAGTGACATAGACTCCCTGCAAGTAATGAAAAAGAAGGCCCAGGTAGTAGATGAATGGGTCTCCCTACAGATAGGAAACACCCAGCGTTTCCTTGCGTCCACTCTCCTGGACTTGTACACGGCCTGACAAGTTATTCACCAGGCAAACACACTTATTAAGCAGTGGGAGAGTGACGCCAAAAATTACCAGGTGTGGAAGGTAGAGCTTGAAGATCTTCTCACCTTGGGAGAGGACATGATTTCTGAATCCAGAATTCTGGGTGAGGAATCATTTGATTTTGTAAGGATTCACCATGCCAGACTTGACCTCACATTGGAGGTAACCAAGCAACTAGTAGAGTCCTTGCAAGAGAAGGTACACAACGTAAAATATCCTTCTAATTTATTCAATTCTTATGTAACAAAGATTTCCAGGGCTGATCCCCTTAGTACAGATACGTACACCCTCGAAGATTTAGTTTTGGGGAGTTTTGATGAAATAATGCAATCTCGATATCAATCCCCGGAGGGGGTAGACGGGGCCCAAATGGAAAAATTAACCGAAATGATACTTAAGGGCCGTGACGCGGCGAGGATGGCAGATGAATTTAAAGAAAATGTTCCAGACCTGGGGGAACAAGTTTAGGTCGCCAAGCACAGAAGGGCCAGCCTGAAGAATGTAGATGAAGACGGCATTTCCTGCCTCCTTCAGGCCTTCAATGACAATAAGCAACCTTGAGCTTTCTCCGAGGGCCGGGGAGAACTCAAGTGTTGAACATTCTTTATTTTGAGTATTCTTTATTCTTTTGGGATGAAAGTTCCCGAATCCCAGAATCCAGGATCCAACAATTTTGTATTCTTTAAAGTGATCTGTGTCCCGGTCCCCGAGGCCGACCGATCACTTTCAGAGGAGGTTAATAAAGACTGTCAGAAGGTAGTTGGGTACATCAAGAGGCATTGGCTCGGCAGTTGGTTTTCTGACAGGGTGGTCTTCTTGAGGCGCCGCTCAAGGGTACATCTGGCACATTGAAGACAGGGCGCCACATTTCCCATTTATGAGGCATGTAGCCTCGGTCCTTGAGGGACCTACTTTCTTCTTTCTCCTCTCTGGCTCTCTTCTCGAGACTGATTCTTCCGATGTATGTTCTTATCTTATTCTTCTAACATGACAGACCTATTCCTTCTCTAGGTCTTTTGTAGGGTGGCGCAGGTAGTACCGGCCCCCAGATATTGTATTTTATTAAAACATAATGTAAATAGGGTTAGGGTTAGAAGAAAGTTGTATAAGTAGGCAAATCGGCCCATTTCCAAGGGTCGGAAAAATTAATGATTTTGTTGTCCATAGCAATAGCAAAGTGATTTCCCTTTTTAAGTCGCAGAGCTCAATGCTCCATTGTTCTGTTCCTGGTAGTTAGATGCTCCCCTGGAGCTACCGTTGTATCACACACCAGTGCTTGCTGGACTGAATGTTAATGAGGAAGGAAGGATTCTTGGCAATGATGTTGTTGGCACTCTTGCTTCTGTGTTAATGGTATTTCATGTTTTAATGTTCTGTATGTCTCTTACTCTGTTATGTTAAAGTAGATTAACGAACTCTTTCCTCTTGCTACTGATAAAATGCTAACTGATGGTTATGTGTTCCTTCGGTATTTAGTGTAGTTTACCAAAGTATTATTGATGTTCTAGACATTTTAGCATGACTATAGTTAGATGAAATGCTTCTAACCCTGCAGGATCTTTTTTTCGCTTTATTTGTTAAGTATAGAATGCTCGGGAAAACCTTACTTTGATCGAATCTTCGGAGAAGATGAGTTGAAGAAACCAGCTATCCCCCTCGAAAAATAGTCACCTCTCCCAACCGAGCCCCACACCGTCATGACCCGACACCTAGGTGCTTGAAGGCCCGGAGGATTTATTTCCCCCGGACAGCCTTTGCAGGCGGAGTTGGCCAATTTCCCCGGTGACAACTTATGACTGTTGGCAGACCCGGTCAGCAAAACCCCGTCAACAGAAACTGGCGCTAGAAGGAGGGCATGAGCTCATCCCCTTCTAGAGATTCTTATTTTATGCCTTCTGAGGGTTCCCTGAGTTGTAGTTTTAGGAGACAAGCCTTCACTGGGATTGGATATTTCTCCCCAGTGAAATTTGAAAGAGTCCTTAGGTCCACCCCGAATCCCAGAGAGTTTGTCAAACTCGAGCCCCCTGCTCAAAATAAACGGACCTCTAAAGTCCTACCAACCACTATTGTCTGGGGATCTACCGCACCACCGAATACCCAAACTCCCCAGATAATCCTGGGAACCAGTACCCAAACTACCCAACATATAGTTCCCCCAATGGCTGCATATTTCAGAAACACTGGGTCCCCAATGGGCACTTTTTCGGGTGCAACTAATGATTTACCCTCTCACCCGGAGAAGCTCTGCCCATGATATGAGCACTTAGGCTCACGAACCACAAAAGAACACTTACAGGCATACAAAGATGCCATAAATTGACATCTGATCCAGCATGAAGATGTTGTGACCCGCATGTTCCCCCTGTCTCTAGGACAAAGCGAGTTGAACTGGTACCTTAACCTGCCTGCCAACTCCATCAACACTTGGCAGGACATGGAAGACACTTTTTTGGCCGCCTTTTGCGTGTATGTGGACCTGGCCTGGTCCCACAACCAGTTCATCTCCATCAGAAAGGAACTCAACGAACCTCTTGCAGCATTCAATCATAGGTTCCAACGTGCCCTAAAGCGGTGCACGGGTCCTTTTATCCCATCTCCAGACATAACCATACAGACCTATCTTAATGCGATGGACCCTTTCATTGCTACTCTCCTTTGGAGAACAACCACCCCGGGTGATCGGGATACCTTGGCAAAAGTCTACAACCTAGCCCTAGAGCTGTCCCGCAGTCTCAACAAATCCCCGGGCGGGATTGGACAGAGTACACCCTTTAACATGATCCCCGGTGGAACTGCATATGCTGGGGGATACATTCCCAATCTGGCAATGGGCGCCCCTTCGATGGTGATAAATCCTCCGCCGCCCGTGATAGACCAACAGGCACGGTATTTTTATCCTGCCTAGACCCAAATCACACCGGGTTTGGAAGTCTTCCCTTGGAATCAGCTGCAGCAGACACAGCAGACTCAGACACAACCATCCGGAGTGCCATTCTTCCAGTCGTCCGCAGCTAGGGGATTGCCGCCCTCAACTCTAGCTAATCCTGCTGCCTTCCCAGGAAGCCAATAATAACAACAGCCGTCACATTATGACGCTAACACTTAGTTGACCGCCGAGGTCGAATCCCTCCGATGAATGTTGTCCACCCTGACTATGGACATGGGCCAACTGAAGGCGGGGTCCTACGCGCAATAGAATTCAAATCCCCAGAGAGGGAATATTTTCTCCGGCCAATGAAACAACAATGCCGGGGGAAGAAACTTCAACAATGGGTCGAGGCCCAATCAACAACAGTGGAACAATAATGCAAACATCGGAGGCCCGCCTCCGAACCAAAATACCAACCAAAATGGTGCTAGACCATCCCATTTTACACCAGTCGTGGACTTCCAGCCCATGACTAACTGGTGTAGGTTGCATGATACTGGTTTGCACAATGAGGTAAATTGCGCCACCCTAAAGAAGGTCATCATGATCTCCCAGCTGGACAGGCAGCAGTTGCACGATGCTACTCCCCCAAAACCTCCTGTCCAAGAAACAACCCACAGTGCCTTCACCTGTGATACCATCTTCTTTGAAACCTCCGGGGAAGATGAGGAAGAATCTGAATTGCAAGGATTCTTTGATGAATCTATCCCGCCCTTTGAGGCCAACGCCTTTACTAACCCGCAGACTCCATACAACACTCAGAGTCAGGCTGGTAAAGGACCCACTTACACGCCCACACCTCCTATCAAAGATACTCCTCCTCCCCAGAATAACGCGACTGATCGACCCGCGCCTCCAAGAGGTCCTAGCTCTAATCAAGCAAAAGATCTCACGAGGGAAAATTGCCAGTTCCTAGGAGGAAGATTTGACATCATGAAGGCATTAGAGCAGACTACCACCTCCATGACCTTAATGGAGGTTTTTCTAAATTGTCCCAAGTAGAAGAAGTCCCTTATGAAGCTCTTAGGGAACCCGGAGACAGTTAGCCGCCCACCCAAGACCGTCTCCTTCGAAGATGCTAATGCGGCCGTCTTCTAGGGAAATAATGAGGATCCTCCCTTCCTACTGGGCTTGAATATTTATGGTAAAAATATACACAACTGCTTAGTAGACTCTAGAGCTTCGGGTAACATCATGCCCTTGTCCATTTGTCAGAAGCTCAGACTCTATCCCACCTCGTCTAATGGCGCAGTAATCCAACTGGATAAAACTATTGTGAAAATGGTGGGGGAATTGAAGAATGTCCGGATACATCTTATCCAGGACCCCAGGATAGCCAGCATCATTGACATTCAAGTGGTGGACATCCCAGAGACCTACGGGATGTTACTGAGTTGGAATTGGTCTAAGTCCTTGAACGGATACTTTTCGACCAACTTCACCCATTTATGGCTTCCATGGGAAGGAGAATCAAACTAGATCTGGGTCGAAAGTGAACCCCGGATGAAACAGGCCCTTACCGAAGTTGGGAGGGTCAATGAAGTCCTTTTCTCCTAGACTTCTCTGGGGGTGTACCGCCCTCTTGAAATCTTAACATTTGATTTCATCCCCGGAGAGGATCCCGTAGTGTTGCAGAGAGCCCAGGACTTAGAGGAAAAGGTGAGAGTTGAAGTTAACTCTCAAGGCGCCTCAGCAACCCTTGCCACACTCTTGTCCGACACTTGGTGCTGAGTACACTACCAAAAACATTTAGAACTTGAGTGTGGGCCATGTCTTTCGGTCGCTAACCGACACCTTGATACCCTCCAAAACAAACAGCATGCAACTGATTCCCCGGGACCTAGTGTCCCTAAGGGATGCGCTCCTTTGGCACCATCCCCCGAAGAATCCCAAACCCAAACTCCAAAGGAAAATTCCACTTTTGTGCCAGCAGTCTGGGAGGAAATCCCCAAGTCTCCCAGTAATAATCCAAAGAAAACTCCCACTCCCCAGCCCCAGATTACAAACAATGACTTATGGACCCTTAAGTTCGATGGGTCAAGATCCAAACAGGGTTGTGGGGCTGGGGTAGAATTAATCAACCCGCGAGAGAAATCTTTCCTCGCATCCTACAGGCTAAAGTTTAACTGTATGAACAATGTCACATAGTACGAGGCTTTGGTCCTTGGACTCTTATTCGCACTAAGGAAAGGTATCACCCACCTCCGGGCTTTGGGTGATTCAGAGTTGATTGTTAAACAAGTCCGGAGTCAATACACATGTCACGACAAAAGGCTGGCCACTTACCGCAATCGAGCTTGGAGCCTTATCAAATATTTTGATGCCTTTGGCATTGACCTCATTCCCCGGCGATGGAACTATGTCCCGGATGCCCTCGCCATTTTTGCCAGCACACTTGAGCCAATGGCTGGCTCCTGACTCTGGAGATTTTTAGTTGAAATGCTCCCCACCCTGTCCATTATAGACAATGTCACCCACTTTCAGGTTTTTGAGGACGATCAGCATATCTTGGCCTTCATGGAAAACGTTGGTGTCTTTGAGGATCAGATAGTGGAGGAACAAGACCATGATGATACTGGGCAGGGTGATGAAGACGATGGGATCATGGACTTGCCCACTAACACCATCCCCAAGAGAATGGTTGTGCTAGAATGAATCTTCAACCCGGACCCTTGGGCCCGTGAGAAGGTGCCATCCTCCCCCGAGGGAGGAAAGTTTGAAAAGATTAACATCGGCAAGCCCGGTGAAGAAAAGATCATCCACATCGGTACCTCCTGCTCCCCTGAGGAGAAGGAGAAGATTCTCGTGGTTCTTCAAGAATATATTGATGTAGTTTCCTGGGGATATGAAGATTTAAAAACATATGATACATCTATCATGACCCACACTATTCCCCTGAAACCAGACGCTAAGCCCTTTTGGCAAAAGCAAAGACCAATCAACCCCTTGATAGAGCCTCTGATACGTCAAGAGGTAGAAAAACTACTGTCAGACTGGATAATCTTCCCAATCCGGCACACTACGTGGGTTGCCAACCTGGTCCTTGTAAGGAAGAAGAACGGCGAGATCCACCTTTGCGTGGATTTCTAGAATTTGAATAAGGCATCTAAAAAAGATAATCACCCTCTCCCCTCGTTGGATGAGGTGTTGCAGATAGTAAATGGATCCAAGATGATTTCTTTCTTGGATGGATATTTAGGGTACAACCAAGTTATGGTCAAGTATGAAGATAGAGAGAAAACAATTTTCACCACCAAGTGGGGAATGTTTGCGTACAGAAGAATGCCCTTCGGTCTGATCAACGTAGGGGCTACATTTCAAAAGGCCATAGACATCGCATTCGAGGGCCTTGTGAATCAATGCATAATCATCTACATGGATGATTTGACCATATTTTCCCAGGACGGGCGCGATCATCCTGCCCTTGCTCAGATCTGCGAGAGGTGTCGCCGGTATGGAATATCCCTCAACCCTAAGAAGTGCATATTCGGGGTCACCAAGGGGAAGTTTCTCGGGCATATTGTCTTTGAGAAGGGTATATCCATAGACCCTGATAGAGTTGAGGCATTGCTGAATCTACAAATGCCTGGAAGCAAGAAAGAAATGCGATCCTTTTTCGGAAAAATCAATTTTGTGCGACGATTCATCACGGGATTCGCAGAAATAGTTAAACCGCTTAATGAAATGATGAAGAAAGATACCAAAATTGAGTGGATTCCTGAAGCAAAGTGGGCATTCGCTCAGATCAAACAAACCATAATGGAGGCCCCTGTCCTGGCTAGTCTGGACTATTCCCTCCCGTTTTATATCTACTCATTCGCTTCGTTACATTCTGCCGCGGCGGTGTTGACCCAAAAGGTTGAAGGAGAGGAACGACCCATAGCCTTCATGAGTTCCCCCTTTAAAAATGCTGAAGTCCGGTATTCATCACTAGAGAAACAGGCCTTTGCTCTAGTTCACGCCGTGAAGAAATTCCAGAATTATATTCTCCGAAGCAAAGTGTACGCTATTATCCTAGACCAGGCCGTCAAATCTTTGCTGATGCAGAGTGAATTGGGTGAGAGATGGGGGAAATGGATGGCCATCCTCCAAGAATATGACTTAGAAATGCAGCCCATGAAAATAGTTTGAGGCCAAGGACTAAGTCGGGCAATGGCAAAGGAGACTCCCCACATAGAATGCCAAACTTACACAGTGGAGTCCATCACCCAAGACCCATGGTATACCGATTTGGTGTACTTGTTACTAAATAACAAATGTCCGGAGGAGTTACCTCCCCACAAATGTCGCGCTTTGCGGATGAAAAGTGCACACTTCATGATCAAAAACTCTGCGCTTTATCATAGAAACTATGAGGGATTGTACCTCCGGTGCATCAATAGAGACCAAGCTGTAAGAATAATCGACAAATTCTATGGACAATTTGGAACAGGGCATGGTTCAGCCGACGCCACTGCCCATCAGATCCTCTGGGTTGGATACTATTGGCCCTGTATCTTCAAGGATATTTACACTCACATTAGGAAATGCCATACTTGCCAAACCGCGGTGCATCATGAGTGTAACCCAGCTATGCCTCTACAACCAGTCTACGAGGGTAGAACCTTCGCCCAATGGGCATTTGACTTCATCGGGGAGATCAACCCCAACTCGTCTGCCAACCACCGATACATCCTTACTGCTATTGATTACTGCACTCGGTGGTCTGAAGCCATACCTTTTAAGAACAACACGGCGGACGTAGTTATCAAATTCTTGGAAGAAAATATCGCCACATGGTTTGGAATGCCCTTCGCTTTAGTATGTGACAATGGTCCAACATTTTCTTCAGCACAATTACTCGAATGGACCTACAATTGAAAGATCACACTGAAGTTCTCCAGCAACTATTATCCCCAGGGAAACGACATTGCTGAATAAACAAACAAGAATCTGCTCGAAGTGATCAAACACCTATTAGAACAAAATCCCCAGGATTGGCATCAAAAGTTGAGATTCACCCTTTCGGCGGATCGTATTCAGATTAAGGCCGCCCTGGGAACATCACCATTCCACCTGGTTTATGGTCAGAGCCCTGTATTCCTAGTCAATTTATAGATCCTAGTCTTACAGTTTATGCAGGAATTCAACAACAGGGACAACATCGTGGAGGTTCGACTCTTGAATCTGGTGCGAATGGAAGAACAGTGAGACGCAGCCCTTGAACATTTTGCGCGTCATCAAGCAGTGGTAAAAAGATGGTTTGATAGAAGAGCCCAATACAAGGCTTTTCAGATTTTGGACCTGGTCCTGTTGTGGGACAAGGCCCAGGAGAAGAAAGGAAAGCACACCAAGTTCCAACGACTTTGGCTCAGACCGTACTTGATCTCAGAAGTCTGCGGGGCAAATACTTACCGCCTTAACACTCTGACTGGGGAACCTGTCGCATTGCCTGTTAATGGGCAGTTCCTAAAACACTACTTCGAATAAGGGTAATTTTGTCCAAAGTTGTATTCTATGTAAATATCCGCTTGTAAATATCTCTTCCGGGTGCCTCGTTGCGAGGTACCCTGCCTTGTAAATAGCCTTGTCGGCCGTCCTCCGGGGTGGTCCTCTTTTGTCATCTTTTGTTTTCATTTTTGGTTTTCTTTTGGTCCCGGTGTTTTGTTCCGTCTTGTAGGAATTGGAATGCTTTGCATAACTCTGGCCTCTGGGGTAATGTCTACGGCATGGTGAACTTTAGAATCTATCTTTAGCACAGTGGAATCAGCTCGGTCTCCGGGATTATTTTACAGGTTATGGCATGTTTTGAGGAATCTCCATTGGGCGTTCTTTCCCGGAATCTAGCAATCAGTGAACATAAATAATAATACAAGGAACAAGTAATCAGACACACCGAGGGTAGATCGACTGTACTGATTGGTTGACCCACGTCTGAAAATCTAAAAGAAATTCCCCCCGGGTCCAGACCTTTATCCCCTCTTCTAAATATCTAAACACAGGTGGATAGGTGAAAGAAGTACCGCCATTAAAATTAGCTAAGCTTAAGCCTAATGGTGAAAGATGTACCACCTTCCCCACCTGGAAATAAATAAAATAATCAGAGAAGGGCGGGATAAAATTTCGATCTCCGGGGGGGAAACAAACAAATTGACGACTGGTTCGATGTAATTAGTACCTCTTCTCTATTCCTCCCAAAGGTCATCGGCTTGACTTCCTTCCAAAGCACACACAACACCACTGATAAAAGACTACGGACTGACTCCTGCGTGGTTGGATTCTCTCGGATATGTTGCTCTTTGCCTGTCAGATGTTTTGGGAAGCGGCTTGTTCCAGTTTTGCTAACCAGAGATTCTTTAGTTCTCAAATGCGCTAAGGCATTCGTCTCATATAGTCTCCATTTGTTATGCCTTGCATCCCCGTCCCTGCATTTTGTGTGCAAAATGTTGGGTTCCCCCTTTTTTTTTACTTTGCGGGTTTTGCCTTGTTTTCTTCCCTTTTGTTTTCTTTCTCCAGGGTTTTATTCCCCGGCGTGTCGTTTCGTTGTTTTGGTTTTCTCCTCCGGGACTCCGGTCCCGGAGGTTGCCTTTTGTTGGGAACCGGATTCCGGACTCCAGGATTCTTTGTCATAATATTCTTAGGGATATCATCACAAGGAATCCCTGGGCCTGGAGTCCAGAGGTTTTGCTCTTCTGGGAATTACCGGAGGAAGATGATTGCTTTACCGCGGGTATAAATAGAACTTACTTGTCATTTTCACACTTACCGCAATTAAAACCTTAGAGCGATTTTAAAGTGATTTAGCAGAGCATTTGCAGAGAGTTAGTAGTAATCAAAGCTTAACACCTTCTGTCATTCTCAGGCAAGTGCAAGCGCTTCGTGGTGCTGATTCTGATAGTTTGATGACTCAGGTTGTTGCAGGTTTTCCTCGGTAATCATTCTTCCTCCTCCGCCTTCTGCGTTATCAGGTTGGTTTTTTTTTTTGCCTCCCCTCCTCCCTGTTTTTCTTCCGCTTTTTGGCTTTTCTTTGGGTTTGCTTGGTTTTGGTTTGTTTTTGTTTTGTTTTGCTTCTCCGTCTTGTCTCGTTTGTGGTCTTCTGGTTTTGTTGGTGGGTCGGCTCTGCCAGAGTGTTTTCTGCCCTCTGTGCGAAAGTTGTTTCTGTAAAGTCTGTAAATTGCGTAAATAATGTAAATGGTTGTATATTTGCATTTTGCTTTGTCTAGTTTTCTTGCGAGCGTCATCTCGCGTTGTATATTCATGTATATATGTACATAGCCGTGTGTAACCCTTATATATATCTCCTCATTTTCATGTGTATATCCCTTGGCTCTATGTATATCCTTCCGAGTGACTTGACAAGCTGGTTGAGTCACCTCTATGTCTGGTTTTTCACCTCCGAGTTCGCTTCGAGGCAGAAAACCACCTGTTTGAAACTCGGCTCTCGGCTGGTTTCAAAAAGGCAGTTTTCCCTCTCCTCTGTCAGGGTTGTCAGGCCCCCCCATTTATTTCCCATGCACGCAATTACTTCCAGCCAAGTGGCTTTCCCTTTTTCACGCGTTCAGATAGTTGGTTCCATCGTCATCGCCATCACATCTATTTAATGCTAACGCACGTGGCGTCCACGTGGGCTTGACAACTTGCCTTTTCATACTTATTTACTAACGGTCATTTCTCCAGACCTCGGGTCTTTTACCACCACCCATCCTGTGTCTTTACCAAGTGTGATAAAATCCCCAGACCCGGATGTGTGATACCTAAAGTTTACACTTGCTTTTTGGTTGCCTTTGCATGATACTAACTTTTCAGGAAAGCAAACATCAAGGTGGTGGGTTCTTCAGACTTCAGGATAAATTATTTTTTGATAAACATGTTCTGACGGTCGTCCTGTCTTGCAGGTTCCCAGACTTCATATTCCAAACATGTCTGAAGCATCTGCATCATCTCCACCCAGAAGCCTGGAACTTCCAACCGCAACAGAGACTAGGGCCATCGCAAAGTCAAAGATGGAGAGGGCCCTGGCAAAGCTGCCCCTCACCATGAAGTTTGTACAAGATAATGAGATTGTGGACTCAAAGATTGAGTCCAAGGTAAAACTGATGACCAAAACCAGTGTCGGGACTTGGGAAGAAATGCAGGCCCTGGTAAAGATCATGCACATCTAGCAATAGGGTGGAGATCCATTGGTGATCAAATTCGGGAACTCCAGAATTCTCCGGGCGGCCTGTTTCCTGTGCTCTGTGCAATCTCCAAAGCTTATCCTAACATTGGCGAGCCACTGCAACTCTTCTTTCTGGGCCGTCATGTTCGCACCTACGGAGCCCGTACAGGATACCCCACTCCACTGGTGTCTCTCGACCCAGTCACCTTCCAAGCAGGCCTGGGGATCCCACAATTTGCCAAGGCCTCGGTGGTCACACGGACTGATGCCTTAAAATAGTTTACACAGCTGGAGGATGCTGCCTGGGTATACAGGAATACCCATTGGCTCAAGGTCCCAAAGAGGGACCCAAAAAGAATGAAGATAGAGATTCCCCGCTCCAAATTCAAAGAGAGCATCCATATGGGGATGATAGCATTGGCCCGGGTCTTCGGGCAACCCTCTGCCCAGGAATTTTCAAAATGGATGTATTATTTCCTCCTTGGCATCGCCACCAAGGAAGGATTCTTCGACTGGGCCACCATAATTTCTAATCACATCAATTTCGGGTTCCGGCAACTGAACCAAAAGAAGAAGTTCTATATGTCTTCTTATATTTTCTGGGCCTTGGCGCAACAAAGGCCCTACTCTCATGGTGTGCTCACTAACGGAGTACTCGGGATTGGCTTGGGACAAAAGGCACCGTGGGACCATTTCCCACAAATTCAATGGGAAGCCAGTTTCCCTAGTTTCTACCGAGTAAACGACGTGTTCGTTTACTACCATCTGCTTACACCAACCCGGGATGCCGGATACCGCCTGTCCACCGAGGTGATGAAATTGGTCAGTATTTATGGGCACTACTATGTTCAATTCCAACAGCACTCATACATTAGGGTCGCCAGCTTCTCCGGGAAACCCTACTTGTTGCCCAGGCACTGTGGGGACAAGATCGTGCTACTAGAATATTGCCAGCAAATGATGGAGTTGCATACCTTCTTTGCACTTAAGAAGGTCCCCAACGTCTCGTTCCCAATCTCATGTGGGAACTACACATGCAGTCTGGCCACCGCGAAGGAGGTAGATAATGAACTAAAAATTTACAACTTACAGGAGTTCTATCTAGTGCGGAAGAATTTTGATCCGCATGGCCGAATTGCAGTGGCACTGCCCTGGGCTTCAGAGCCCCATCGAATACATATGGAGGATTTCTGGGCAGATTGCCAAGATGATGTGGAGGTGCAGAGCAGACACTATGTCAGGATGACAGCCGGAATGATGTAGAAGCTCCGGCTCCAGAAATTCCCAGCTGACTTCTCAGACGCCGCCCCCACCGAAGATCCCCAGTACAAAGAAAAAGGGATCGACAAAAGAGCTCTTCCTCCGGTAAATTGGGTAGCCCAAGAAGAGCCCACAATTGAAGACTTCACCTGGGAAGTAGTAGAGCGAAGCCACGCCTACTTCAAGAAAGTGTGCCCCAGGAGTACTCACCAGACAGCCCAGCCGGCACCAAAGCTAACTCCACCACCAGTACCAAGATTGACCCCGGGGGCCGAGACTTCTTTGCAAGGTGCAGACAAAGGGAAGAAAATAGCTACAACCCCTTCCGGGCAAGAAGTCCCCATAGCGGAGAAAATAAAACAATCGGTGGTAGCTTCTCAGCAAATGAGGGAATAGTTAATTAAGAAGCTGGCCACCCCACCATTAATGACCGGGCTACTTCATCCTCCTTCCTCCCCGTCATTGGCAGCCTTAATGGTCAAGGCGACGGGGGTGGATCCACTAGAAGCAGTGGCAATAAAAGATGCGGGGCCACCTTTGGTCACCCGGAGGAAGAGAAAGCACATCAAACAGCCCAAGGCAGAACCAGCGCTAAGGGCTTCCCTCCCCCAAGAAGTACAGATCCTTTCTTCCAGTTCCCCAGAACTGGAGAAAGGAGCAGAGCCGGCAGAGGTCCCAGCCAGTCCCCCTCTGCAAGAGGAATTTGATGATGTATTTGCAACCGATGATTTTGGAAACTTGCAAGGGGATGATACACAAGTAGGGACAGAAGGCCCAGAGAAAGAAGCTAGGGCTACGGACCAAGAAGACCCAGAACAGGAACCTGTGCAAGAGCAAGAGCAGGAGATAGAAGAAAAGGAGCCAGAACCAGAAATTGTCTCCGGGGCTCAAGAGACGCAAGGTCCAGGAATGGACCAACTAAAGACAGGTGAACAAATGGCATCCGCTGGGGGAATCAGATCTTCAGGGATAACCGTAAACTCAGCCGCCGCGTTCCCAAGGCCACTCCCGGGGGCAACCTTCAGACAGGTTATCACAGCGGCCCAAACTTTAAATCTTGGCCTGATACCTCCCCTACTGCCGATAGAAGATGAAATTTTGGCAGAAAAAGAAGAAGAAGAGAAGCAGCTTGAAGAGGAGGTCCCCGAAGAAGCCTACCAAGGTCCAGACCTAGGAATAGACACACAGGACAAGGCTGAGGAGATGGGGGTTGAAAAGAATGTTGCTGCAAGAGAAGTTGAGGCAGGGAGGATGGATGAGGTCCGCGACACTGAGGAGAAACAACCACCGGGTACTGGGAAAGAATCAGGAGAACAATTTCTGGCAGGAAGGCCACCTCTCCCACCCCAGTGGCTGATAGAAAGCAAAAAGAGAAAGGCTCGGTCCACACCGGTGATTCCTCCCTCCCTGGCCAAAATGATGGCCCTAGCTCAGGCCCCGCCAAAGGCAAAGAAGGCCCAAATAGTTCATACTCTATGAACTGGGCCGGGCGGAGAAACAGTTGCTGTTGTGGCAACACCTCCCCCAGATGCCAATGAAGCAACCGCAGACCCCGCAAATTATAATGTTGCAGAGGTATCCCTGGGAAAAAGGGGAAAGAAAGGCGAGGTAGATTTACTGAAGGAAGCAGCAAGGGCAGTAGAGGCCCGATATAAAAAGGAGGCCCAGAGGCTCAAAGCGGAGAAAGAAAAGAATGCAAACCTTATGGGGTTGCTTACTGAGCTGGCCCGACCCATCAATGCGGCTCCTCCGAAGACCTCTACAGCAGAAGAACTATCGCAGAGTGACATAGACTCCCTATGAGTAATGAAAAATAAGGCCCAGACAGTAGACAAATGGGTCTCCCTACAGATAGGAAACACCCGGCGTTTCCTTGCATCCACTCTCCCAGAATTGTACATGGCCCGACAAGTTATTCACCAGGAAGACACACTTATTGAGCAGTGGGAGAGTGACGCCAAAAATTACCAGGTGTGGAAGGTAGAGCTCGAAGAGCTCCTCACCTTGGGAGAGGACATGATTTCTGAATCCAAAATTCTAGGTGAGGAATCATTTGATTTTGTAAGGATCCAGCACGCTAGACTTGACCTCACATTGGAGGTAACCAAGCAATTGGTAGAGTCTTTGCAAGAGAAGGTACACAACGTAAAATATCCTTCTAATTTATTCAACTCTTATGTAACAAATATTTCTGGGGCTGATCCCCTTAGTATAGATACATACACCCCCGAAGATTCAGTTTTGGGGAGTTTTGATGAAATAATGCAATCCCGATATCAATCCCCGGAGGGGGTAGATGGGCCCAAATGGAAAAATTAACTGAAATGATACTTAAGGGTTGTGACGCGGCGAGGATGGCGGATGAGTTTAAAGAAAATGTTCTGGACCTGGGGGAACAAGTTGAGGTCGCCAAGCACAGAAGGGCCAGCCTGAAGAATGTAGATGAAGATGACATTTCTCGCCTCCTTCAGGCCTTCAATGACAATAAGCAACCTTGAACTTTCTCCGGGGGCCGAGGAGAACTCAAGTGTTGAACATTCTTTATTTTGAGTATTCTTTATTCTTTTGGGATGAAAGTTCCTGGATCCTAGAATCCAGGATCCAACAATTTTGTATTCTTTAAAGTGATCTGTGTCCCGGTCCTCGAGGCCGACTGGTCACTTTTAGAGGAGGTTAATAAAGATTGTTAGAAGGTAGTTGGGTACATCAAGAGGCATTGGCTTGGCAGTTGGTTTTTTGATAGGGTGGTCTTCTCGAGGCACTGCTCAAGGGTACATCTGGCACATTGAAGACAGGGTGCCGCATTTTCCATTTATGAGGCATGTAGCCTTGGTCCTTAAGGGACCTACTTTCTTCTTTCTTCTCTCTGGATCTCTTCTAGAGACTGATTCTTCTGATGTATGTTCTTATCTTATTCTTCTGACATGACATACCTATTCCTTCTCTAGGTCTTTTGTAGGGTGGCACAGATAGTACCGGCCCCCAGATATTGTATTTTATTAAAACATAATGTAAATAGGGTTAGGGTTAGAAGAAAGTTGTATAAGTAGGCAAATCGGCCCATTTCCAAGGGTCGGCAAAATTGATGATTTTTTTGTCCATAGCAATAGCAAAGTGATTTCCCTTTTTAAGTCGCAGAGCTCAATGCTCCATTGTTCTGTTCTTGGTAGTTAGATGCTCCCCTAGAGCTACCATTGTATCACGCACCAGTGCTTGTTGGACTGAATGTTAATGAGGAAGGAAGGATTCTTGGAAATGATGTTGTTGGCACTCTTGCTTCTGTGTTAATGGTATTTCATATTTTAATGTTTTGTATGTCTCTTACTCTGGTATGTTAAAGTATATTAACGAACTCTTTCCTCTTGCTACTGATAAAATGCTAACTGATGGTTATGTGTTCCTTCGGTATTTAGTGTAGTTTACCAGAGTATTATTGATGTTCCAGACATTTTAGCATGACTATAGTTAGATGAAATGCTTCTAACCCTGCAGGATCTTTTTTTCGCTTTATTTGTTAAGTATAGAACACTCGGGAAAACCTTACTTTGATCGAATCTCCGGAGAAGATGAGTTGAAGAAACCAACTATCCCCCTCGAAAAATAGTTACCTCTCCCAACCGATCCCCGCACTGTCGTGACCCGACACCCAGGTGCTTGAAGGCTTGGAGGATTTATTTCCCCCGGACAGCCTTTGCAGGCGGAGTTGGCTGATTTCCCCGGAACCCGGTGACAACTTATGACTGTTGGCGGACCCGGTCAGCAAAACCCCGTCAACATATCCTCAGTTTGATCATCTTCTTTCATTCTTCTTTTGTCCTTCTTTTTCAAGGACCATATTGCCAAATTTGCATGATCTTCACTAAACTGGGCACCAATTGATGCTCCAGTAGTACTCAATGGTTTTGCCTCCCTTCTAATAGCATCAAAAACTACTACATCAACCAAATCCTATTGGGGTAGGATAAGGACTCCCTATTTCTTTACCAACTCCCTGCCCTCTTCAGGAGTGATTTTGTCAAATTTGGTCATTAACTCTTGTTTGACCTCATTTTCAATATTAGCCTTGGGATGATTTGGTTGGGCTTCTTGCAACCTCTAGCACTTATCTTTGAACTCATCAATGTGAGTTCTCCATAGAAATTAAATAAAGGCCCTAGCCTTGACAAAATTATCATATGATAAGAACTCCTCACTGGCCTCTTTGGTTATAGGATCTAGCTCTTTACCTGTAAACTTTGATACTATGAGTTTAGCAGTTGTATGCCTAGGTGCCTCGGGCACTCCTTGTAATTCTTGACTAGTAAAAAAAACTTGGCCTGTGTTCCCCATTTGGACCAATTTCTCAGCAATATCCTGGTCATCCATATGTATAGGGGACTGAAAGGGAGAGTATAACTCACTCTCTTTCTCTTTTCCTTCTACTCTCTATTTCTTGGGGGATGGAAACTTTTGGGCACTGGCATCTGCTGGCCTTTTACCTTTCTAATTGGAAGTCTTGTCAATTTTGGGCATAATAGTTCTATACCCCCTTCTCTTGTATACTACATATTCCCTAGTGGGACTACCCTTCCTTGTGAAATCTTGCTTAAGATGGC
The DNA here is from genome assembly GCA_018584345.1 of Thuja plicata. NCBI lineage: Eukaryota > Viridiplantae > Streptophyta > Pinopsida > Cupressales > Cupressaceae > Thuja > Thuja plicata. The sequence goes on along the minus strand of MU227596.1, from coordinate 157,263 downwards.
TTGAGCCTTTTCTGGCTCAGCTTCCATTATTCTTTGTTTCTCAATGAGGGTCAGCGTGATACCCTCAAATAATGTCATTAGGGGCTCAATATTCTTGGCCCAAGGGAAAAGTTCCTTGAAAGGATCATAAGACATCAAAATTATGGACAAAGTCCAAAGATTTCTTGTACACTAGCCATTTCTCTTTCCTGACTTCCTGGTCACTCAGATCAAAAACATTTCTAACAATATCCTCCAGGAAGTTGAATTGATGCTCTAATGTCAAGCACTTGGTTCTATTTCTGAACATACCCATTATGAAATATTCATTGTCTGCACACCTGGATACAAACTTTTCTAGATGATAGGGCTCAAAATATCTATCAAACTGTGTCTACCTAGGCTTTACAATGATGAAATGATGGGCTTTGGTAAGAGTAGGAAAAATGCTTCCCTTCATTTTGCCTGTTAGGGCTTCCTCTTGTAGTCCACCCAATTGTCTTAGAATTTTTGCAATTCCAATATTCAGAGGGACTCTTTAGGGAAGCACATTGGGGGTTCCCCTGAATCTATAAACCCTTATTACTGTAGAAACAGGGTATAAAATCAAATCTCCCCAATTGTGGGGAATTTTTAACTCGGGGGAAAACTCCATAGGTCTTATTAATTTCATCATATCCATATGGATGCTTGCATTTTGTTTGGATAATAATGAGTTAAGCCTAGTAGAAAAAACCCTGTCAAAGTATACATAACTGGCTTCTTTTCTATCCCATGATAGATCAGCACTCCACATTTAAACAGGCAAATCCTCATCACCTTGGAGCCTAGTCATGTCCATCTCCTCCTCAAACAAGTTAGCACTATTGAACAAAAACATGTGCATCATAAGGGAATACCACCCCATTGGTTTGAGTATATTGCTGTCTTGGATACCTACTAGACCTTCATGCATTTGTTGGGCAATGTAAGAAGGATAGTCAAAAACTACTGACAGGCAGGGATGAAGAATCTGAACCACCATGAGCATTATATGGATAGGCATTTTTGTCTCTTCATCTTCTCCTAGAACTTGGCATAGGGCACTATACATTTTCTTGGCCTTGCCATTGAAATAATCCAACTTAACTGGTTCTGGTGTGTTAGGCCCTACTACAATCAAGTCCCCTATCTTGTTAAAGTATCCTTTCAAGGCCTCATTTCTGTAGTATTCCCTCTGTGTTTGGTATACTTCCTTAAAATAATTGAAAACAATATCATCCATCTATACTAAAGTATCACTCAACTTGAAAATTCTTCTAATTTCATCAGCTATGATAGTCAACAACACGTTTCCCTGTGTATCCCTAACAACCCTAGATACTTTGTCATAAGTATTGGCTATCAAGGTGAACAAATTTGTATCTATGAACACCTTGGGTGATATCAACTTTACCATGTCTAAGTCCCATATGTTACAATCTGGGGTGGGAGTGTTCCTTTGGCTGTAGGTAGTTCTAAACAGAGTTATACCATTGAGACTGGTTTTAACATCTTTGGCCCACCTACCTGTGTGATATAAATCCTCTCCTACTTTAAAGCGGGGATGCGTTGGGACTATTCTTTTAATTTGGGTTGCATCACCCGTGGATCCTTTTAGTTTTTGCAATAGATCCTCTCTAACATTTCTCTTCTGGTAATCTACCTCTCTAGAGAGTTCAATCCTAGGGGCCATTTTGAACCTAGGGCTTTTTTGCTGAGATGAAATTCAAATTTTGAAATGATAATTCTGAAAGCCTTTTGAATTGCAAATCTTACTAGAAAATTGAATTTGGTTGTATTAGAGAAGACTTACCCATTCTACAATTCTGTCGTGAGGAGCTGAATATATCTACAATTCTGTTTCTTTGCTCAGATAATTCTGGTGAGTTATGGAAACTTCAAGCTAAAATAATGAATTATACTGCTTTAATCAAATCAATCTTTTGTATTGAATTAAACTAAAATGGCCATACATTCTGCAATCAATTTGCCTACTTTAAATTCATGGTTTAACAGCTCACTGAAACTCATTTTGGTAACTTTGAATATGAGCCGTTGATTTCAAGCAACATCTCTTTCATCTGATGGCCCTCTTCTTTTCTTGGAAACAACTGTTCATTTGGGACACATGTTATCACGACTTAATCGCTTACATGATAGATTTCATGCTTCTTCTCCTTAAGTGATTAATTCCACTGTCAGATTCATCTTAACCTGTCTGGAAGTCATCTCACTTTGAGTTTACTGACTGCGGATGCAACATTATCATCTGGGACACACATCAACATGACTTAATGGCTTAATCACTAGATCTCAATTACTTTGCCTTTAATCCATTAAGCAAACTGTTTGATCCTTTCACATTTTCAAAAATATTAACATGGTAACTACACTATACAAGACCCACCTTTTGTGCCACACATCATCATGGCTTGATCACTTATCCATTATATCTCGAACACTTTACCTTCAAGTGAATTAAGCCGACCATCGATCTTTTCTGTAGGTACTATTCCTTTAATCCTATCTTTATGACCTCAGTCGAACCCACTAGGACACATGGCATCACAACTTAATGGCTTAGATGATAGATGTCAATCTATTTTTCTTTAAGCCATTTAGTGGGACGTTAGATCTTTTCAAACTCCTCCAAACTTTATCCTGCGGTCAGCTTCACCTTTAGTGGACTATACGTCAACAACTTGACAGACGTCAACACCGCTTAATGGCTTAGACATTAGATCTCGTGTATCTTTGAGATAATCCATTAGGCTAACCATTGGATAAAAAATAAGTTATTTTTACTTTAGTCATCACCAACTCAGAATACATGGGTCCACCAACTGCCACATGTCTTCACCGCTTAATCACTTAACTGATAGATGTCATGCATCTTGCCTTTAAGCGATTACGCCAACCGTTAGATCTTTCTAAACTTTAATCACCTTTATGCTACCTATGAAAGGACCCACATTAATTCCTTTGACATGCGTCAGCACCTCTTAATCACTTATATGATAGATGTCGTGCATCTTGGGACTAAGCGATTAAGTCTACCATTGATTCTTTTAGTATCTATCTACTAATTAACTAAGAAACTTTACAACAATCAGACCCACCAAAGACACGTGGTGTCACAACTTAATGGATTACTTGATAGATGTCGATTGGTTTGAGATTAAGCTATTAAGTGGGCCATTTGATTAAAACAAACTCGCTTGACGGATAATAACTTTAATTAAAACATCAGCGGACTATGGACTTAGGGAATAATGTAAGACCATGGTGTTAGGATTGGCAACTTTAATAAACATGACCACTTTAAAATGAACTCATTCAAGACATGACTTAAGTGAAAAAGGTAATGTGAAATTAGAAAGCATTTCAATGCTTAGGGTTTTTATCACCGAAATTACACTAGGGGACATGAAACAAGGGTTTTTTAGCATTTCCAACTAGGTTGAGGTTTAGAAAAAAAATTTGCATAGGCATAAGAACAATTTTGACCATGATTTTAAACCTTTGGATAACATGAATGACAAGAGACTTCAAAATTTTACAAGGCATATTCCAAACAGGAAATAGTACCAACACAACCAAGAAGCATTTTCACATTTTATTAGGTTATTCAACATTATAGTTCCTTTAGTTTCAACTAGACAAGGTGTGTCATTACCCATTCTTACTGTACCGCCATTATAGTACTCAAAAGTATTAAAATTTTCTATGTCACTGGTCATGTGGTGAATGAAACCACTATCTATGATCCAGATATCATTCTTGCTAACTTTAGATATGAGTGCACTTTCTACATACCTTTCATCTTCATCTGAATCATCTTTTACTGCCACAAACACCATCTCAATGTCTTCATCAGATTCGGTGTTAGTATCTTCATATTTTCATATAGCTAGGTAACTAGCCTTCTTTCCTTTGTCCTTGTAGTCTCGGGTATCTCTTCTTTCTATTTTTTAGTTTCTTCTGTAATATCGGCTATCACCTCTTTCACACTTCTTTTCAAATGATCTGTCATTACTTCTGTCATCTTTTCTTCTATTAGGACATCTTGCAGCAAAGTCTCCAATCTCTTTACAATTAAAACATACAAGTGATAATTTACCTTTGCCTCTCTGCATTCTTCTAGTTGTAAGTGCTTCAATTTCATCAAGATCTTCTTCTTCACTTTCACTTTCACTATCTTTTCTCATAGCGTGTTTATGACTTGAATCACTTATTCTCAAAGAATATTTGAATGCAGACTCTATGTTTGGTAAGACACTATTATCAAAGTTATTCATCTCAAATAAAATCAGTCTTCCAATCAAACTATCTAGAGTAACATTTTTATTTTCTACTGCTCTCATTTCTTGTATGGAAGATACTCTAATAGCATAAGCAGGTAGTAATGTTCTTAGAATTTTACTTACCACTGTCTCTTCATCTAGTACACCTCCAACTCCTAGGATAGAATTGACTACCTCTTTGATTCTTGTGCTGTACTGTGTGATCTTTTCACCTTCTTTCATTCTGAGATCATCAAACTTTCCTCTAAGGCTTTCTGCCTTGGCTCTCAGAACATTTATATCACCACCATGTACAAGATTCAATTTATCTCACATTTGCTTTGCAGTTGTGCATGTTTTGAAATCTTCAAATTTAGCATCGGAGAGTGAGGAAGCAAGCTCTATTATCATGCAGTTGTGCTCATACTTCTCTCTCATTTGTTCAACTGTGAGTGCTCCTGTGGGAAACACATATTCGGTATCTAATTATTGAGTAACATCATTTCCAATACCTTATAAGTGGAGTCTTATCCTACTTTTCCATGAAGCAAAGTTGTCTTTTTTCAACTTGGGCACATCTCGTCTGTTCATCTTTTAATCTTTATCTTAGGTCTTGAAACCTTCCTTATAATCACACAAGCTCTGATACCAATTGTTAGAATAACTAAGAGCGGTGGGGGGGGGGGGGGGAANGGGGGGGGTGAATCAGTGGCCTCAAAAATTAATCCTTAAATCAACCTAAAAAATTATTACCACATTTATAAGCCTCTAGTTATCTTCATTCCAACAAGATGATTGCCTTGAAATATTAATAAAAAATAACTACTACTTGGATTACTCTTTCAAACCTTATTCTTACTTTTACCAATTAGCAGTCTTTCTATTTAATGAAATACAATAAATAACTAGTGTATACTGATCAATCCAGATTTACTTTTGTGAAATGCAAAACAATAAAGTAATGACTCATAAACACATTGACACATGGATTTTTAACATGGAAACCCTGTTAAGGGAAAAACCACTGGGACCGGTATCCCAAATTTTCACTCTTCTGAAGTGAGCTTGGTGAATACCAACCCTGTTAAAGGTTACAAAGACACTGTTAGGTGTGACCTTGTTAGAAGATTTAAATGAATATTTTGTCACTTAGTATCTGGTATCTAATGCTACCATCCTTGATCAAACACTCACTTTTCCTCTCAATAGGTATCGGGCATATCCAATGCTACTTTGTACAATCAAACTTTTTGATACTCCTTGGGATGTATCTCAATTAGAAAAGACTTTTAAGTCCTGCTTGGTTAAGAGAATTGATGCTTCAATGGTTAAATTGAAATAGGTAAATTGATCTATTCACATATACAACTAGAATTGAAGATTTTTAGATCTATTGTAAGTACATTACCTTTTTGATCAATGTTATCAATTCAATACCTTTTCTCCACACTGTTCTTCTCTATGATGCTGTATCATTATTCGTCAATGTCTGCAGAATTTAGCTCTTTCCTCAGCTTGATTGATCAGGTCTGAATAAAGACTTTCTTCTCCTTTAGAATCTCTTCAGCATCTATTCTCTTGTCACTCCCCTAATTCACATTGAATTAGCTTGTCTCTTATATAGACATGATTTCACCTTTTCTTGGCTTTCTTTATCTTGGCATGATCCACAATTTTTGCCAATTAGATTTAAAGAAAAACTATTATTTTATCTCATAGAGATCTTCTTTCCAACTAGAAAAAACAACTTTAAATCCTTTACTTATCTCTGGCTTTATCTTGTCAATTAAAACAATGATAACTACCAGTTAAGTCTATATTTAGCTCTTGACAACTAAGGCTTTTGTCATTTCTAAACTCTTTGTTCTTTCGGTCAATACTTCAGTTAGTTGTCGGTGACAACTTACTGTTCCGTCGGTGAGACTTTAGTTGTCTTTGGGATTTGATCGTTTAATTTAATGTAATCATTGTTATAAGAAAAATTGTGCTTTTTATTTTCATCTCTGTATTTATTTATCCTTTTTATGGTAATATTGTTATGCTTCTCATCTAAGAATGAGATAGTATCCTTTTAAACTTTTAGGTTAAAAGTTATATTGTGAGATTCGTGTCATCTAATTATTAAAAATCATTTCTAGGGAGCTATTCCTAGGATCAAAATCAGAGGGAAGTGAGTAAAGAATACTTACCCAACTATTAGTTGTTATTTGTCTTTCAAAAGGGATATAGAGTTATTTTGTTGAAGATATATTGAAGGACAAAACTATTCACTAACAGATTTTTGGCAACTCTACTAGGGAGCACTAAATAGTGTAGACCTACTTTAGATGATTTCTTTGATGAACAATTATGGTACTACTAGCAGTTTTAATACCTAATCAGGAGGAATTGCCTCCTATTATTCAACCAGACTTGAACTTTCAAGACACCCAAGAAGATATAATTGCTGATTTGAATACTCTTGCTTGGAATTTGAAAACTAGATATCATCAATTTCATCAATTTCTCTTAGTTTTATAAGAAAAGGAAGATATAGAAGAGTGGTTGCGAGGTCTCCCAATAACTCAAGAAGTGAAAATTTCTAACAAAGCTATCCAAAGGTAATAGATAACATAATAAAGGATTCTTAGTTGTACACCAGGTCCCAAAGGAGGGAGGGCATTTTTGATATCTTTTATGAAAAATTACAAAACCTCCAGTTTCTAACTACCTACGTTCCAAAGTTGAAAGCCAAGAGTAGACGTCCTTCCCTGCCTAAGGCTCCATCATATAAATCCTTGTCCACAAGTGTTTGGAAATATTTGACCCTATCTAGCATCCAAGTGACTCCACTTGTAACAATATTTCCAGTCATAGTTATGGCTCAACCATGGGGTGCAACAGTTGGCCCTCTAGGATTGGGTGCTCATCATGCCCTCCTTAAGGGTATTAAAGATGTCTTACCCAAATTTTCTAGAGATGGTAAGGTTTCAGTGGATGGACATTTCAATGCGTTCAATGTAGCAACCACTATATTGGAAGTAAAACATGAAGATGTAGCTGTTAGGCTCTTCACGCAATCTTTAATAGAAGGAGCGGAAAAATGGTTTTGTCACTTACCTATTGGGTCCATCACAAATTGGAAAACCATGAAAAATGCATTTGAATTTTTTTTTAAAGGTGCTAAGGATTAACATTCTCTATTGGCACAATTAACACAAATGAAGAAAGAGATTCATGAGCCTATGAGAGATTATGTGGCTTGGTACAATAAGGTTATTCATAGAATCCCTACTATCAAAAGGATGACTCCAAAAAATCAACAATATTTCTTTGTGAACTCCATGCCCCTACACATAGGTTTTCACCTAAGGAGAATTAGATCCGCTGACTTAGACACTGCTCAAAGCCAAGCCACTAAATTGGAGGATGATCTCATCATGACAGGAAAATGGAGAAAGGATGTATAATTACCCCACTCTCAAGCCTTAGCTTCCTCTTCCATAGACCCGGTTGTTCAAAGACTCATGAATGATGTGATTTCCTTGAAAAGATAGTTACCTAAACAATGATCTTCCTATCCTCCCATGTATCAAGACACTAGTCGTAAGAAACCTAACCAATGGCATGGAAAAACCCCTCTGCTACCTTCAAATCAGCCAAGATTATCCCTTGAAGCTACACCAAAGGAAATGGTCATGTGCTCTTTTCACCCGATGATAGATCATGATGGTAGTTCTTGCCCAAATATGTTGAGGCATGTTCAAATGGAAGCAACAAAAGATACACTAGGGGAATGTACCATAGAGGAGATAGCTGAAGAGAGACCTAATGAATCTAGCTCATAATATTTTGAATACGAATCTGACTCTGAAAGAGGAGATATTCTAGTCACTCTTCAAGACCCAACATGTGTGCTATGTTGAATCGCAATCAAAAGACCTCTAAATACACTCCATCATCATCAAGTGCCTTTTAGAAGACCAAATAACCTGTAAGTAATACTTATCCCTTTAGTCCTAAAACTCATGATTTTAAAGTCATACAAAAGGATGTTGGCACACCTTCTTTTGATATTGTTGAATTCTACAAGTCATCTACTATACAAATTTCCCCCGTAGAATACTTGAGATTAAACCCCAAAGAACTTGATAAGTTGGTGAAATATGTAAAAAGTGATCCTTCTCAATTACCTCAAACCAATCAGTGTACTGTAGACCAAGCTAATAATCCTATTCAAATTCCTGTAGTTACCCCACCTGTAGTTATGAGTCAAGATGACCTAGCCTCTACTTCTACCTTAGAAGAAAAATGTGAAATTGATGAAGTAAGGAAACCTGATCCCTTTTATATTTCTCTTCTCCTTAACGACCTCAAGTTGAGTAATTGTATTATAGACTCAGGTGCCTCTAATACTATTATGCCATCATCTGTCTCCAAAGCCCTAAGTTTTACCTTGACCAAGACCTTTGGAAGATGTTATTCTATGGATGATAAGCAAGTACCTTTAATTGGTCAGGTAAAGGATACTCAAGATGTTTTAGTGACCTACCCTGATAAGAGATTAAAGTTAAATATCCTAGTAGATGATATAACTGCAAGCTACGAGATGCTTCTAAGAAAAAGTTTCTGCAAGGATATGGGAGGAGAAATTAAGATGGACTGGTTGGAAGAAGTTATTCCCATAGGGAAGAGGAAGGTCAAACTAGAACCTGAACCAAAGAATAATTATACAGTCTTCCCTTTCGACGATCCTAAGGCACAAATTCTTTTTCAAGATTGTGAATTTGGTAACTATATGATTTTCTCAGAGGATGTTTCTTCTGCCCCCATAGTCTATGATGAGAAAAGTCAGATTTGGTTTATGGAATTTGATGGAAGTTGTGCTAGCGCTAGATCTGGAGCTGGTGTGGCTCTAAAAGGTCTAAATGGTAAATGTCTCCCTTTCTCCTATAAATTGCATTTTAAAAATACTAATAACACTGCTGAATATGAGGCTTTGTTATTAGGATTACAAGAGGCAAAGGAACATGGGATTAAAGTATTAAGAGTAAGAGGGAATGCAAATTTGATAGTCAAATAGGTAAAAAGCCATATTTCAGTTAAGAATGAGCGTCTGAAACATTATAGAAGTTTGGTCTGGAATGAAATCAAAGCCTTTGAAGCTTTTTATATAGAAGTTGTTCCCAAAATTTTGAACTCACAAGCTGATCTACTGCTCCCACATCCAGATTTCAAGATGGATACTTATAGGGTTGAGATGATATATAGGCCTGCTGTTCCCGACAATGTTGAACATCTGCAAGTTTTTGAGGATGATGCCCAAATAAATGATTTTATGGCATGCTTGGAAGCCTTCTATTATATTTATTTTGAAGGGATGGATGAAGAACATGAAGAGGTTAGTTCTGAATCTTTTCCAGTCGAAGGGGTTGTTCAGCTGAAAAGTAATAAAATTCCTAAAGGATTGGTCTCCCTAGAAATTCTATTTTCAAGAAAGGATGATAGTTACATGTCGAAGAAAGATCATTGTTTGGAAGTGTTGAAAGAATATGATAAGATAAATAGAGGCACTTCAACAAAAGCTCGATTGATATCCATGGGGAAAATTATATCTGATTAGGAAAAGAAAAACCTGCAAGTATTGCTAACCTCCTATATGGATGTTTTTTCCTAGAATTACGATGATCTAAAGGATTTTTGCAAGGGAAAATTTAGCCACCATATTCCCCTGAAACCATAGGCTAATCCTTTTTGGTAAAAGCTCTAGAGTTATAATCCCAAGGTATCAGAAGCTATTCTGAAAGAGGTGGACAAGATGCTGAAGGAAAGGATTATTTACCCCATTCATCACTCAACGTGGATTGCTAATATCATCCCGGTAAGAAAGAAAAGTGGAGAGATAAGAATCTGTGTTGATTTTTGTAACCTAAATCAAGCCAATCTAAAAGACAATTACACCTTGCCTAAAATGGAACATGTTCTACAAACTATGGCAGGATCTAAAATGATGTCTCTCCTTGATGGATTTTTAGGTTATAATCAAGTAAGTGTGTCCAATGAAGACAAGCAGAAAACTGCCTTTACTACACCATTGGGGACATTTTCTTACAATCAGATGCTATTTGGATTAATTAATGCAGGGGATACCTTCTAGAGGGCCATGGATTCTTCTTTTGCATACATGAGAAGAATGATAATAGTAATTTACCTTGATGACTTGATGGTTTACTCTAAGAGAAGGAAACATCATTTTAGAGACCTTCAAGTAGTGCTTCGGAGGTGTAGAGAGCATGGTATATCACTTAATCATAAGAAGTCCATCTTCTGTGTGACAGAAGGAAAATTATTAGTTCATATCATTTCCAAAGAAGGAATTAAAATCAACCTTGAAAGGGTAAAGGCAATTCAGAAAATAAGCCTACCATCAACTAGAACAGGAGTTAAGTCTTTCTTCGGCCAGATCCGCTTCTTGAGAGCCTTTGTTCCAAAGTTTTCTGAATTAACTAGGCGTATCATGGGAATGATGAGTGAAAATCAATGCTTTAAATGGATGGAAGAAGGTAAGAAGGCCTTTAATGTGATCAAAAATGTTGTAGCAAATGCTCCTGTTCTGGTCTATCCTGACTACAAGAAAGATTTTGTCATTTACTGCTATGCTTCTGATCACTCCTTGTCAGGAATTTTAACTCAGAAGGATGTTTATGGAAATGAAGCACCTATTGATTTCATGAGTATGCCTTTAAAAAATCATGAACTAAAATATTCTTCCATAGAGAACCAAGATTTTTTTTAGTGAAATTAGTTAAGCAGTTTAGATTCTATATCCTTCATTCCCACTCCACAGTATATGTTCCCGATTCAGCAGTGAAATATCTTCTCACTCAACAAGAAATAGAAATGAATAGAAGAGGAACGTGGGTGATGAAAATTTAGGAATATGAATTGACAATAAAACCCACCAAACTAGTCAGGGGAAGAGGTCTCTGCAAATTTATAACAGAGCATTTAAATCAACATGAAGGATTGGAAAGTGAAACATCTCAGGTATTGTTGGTCAGTTTGAAAGACCCCTGGTTTTGTGACATAACATATGAATTACCTGTAAGATTAATGCCCAAGGAGAGGCATAATTTGAGACTCCAAGCGGAAAAATATGTGATATGGAAAGCTACCTTATATAAAAGGGGTCCTGACAAAACTTTCCTCAGGTGTGTGGAAAAATGTCAGCAGTTGCAGTTGCTAAAAAGATTTCATGAAGAAGCCTGTGGAGGCCATTTTTTCAACCATGACAGATTTTAAGATTCCACAAAACTATTTTTATTGGCCAGGGATGTTCAAAGATGCATATGTATTCGTCAGAAATTGTGAAAAATGTCAGTTATTTTCTGGAAGACCTCAATTAGCTGCATTTCCTCTGAAACCAGTAGTGGTGAGTGAGCCTTTTAAAAAATAGGGAATATATTTTATTGGCCTAGTTAATCCTCAGTTAAGCGTAGGCCATGTTTACATCCTAACTTCAACTGATTATTTTACTAAGTGGGTTGAGGCCATCCCAACCAAGAAAGCAAATTCTCAAGTGGTGTGTGATTTCTTGAAAGATAACACTCTTGTACGCTTTGGAGTACCCCACAAGATTGTAGTTGATAATGCTACCTATTTCTCTTCACAGGAGCTATCTGTTTTTTGTTATGATCATAGCATCTCCCTGGCCCATTCGTCAGATTATTTTCCTCAGGGCAATGGTCAGGCAGAGTCAAGTAATAAAAATTTGATTATGATTATGAGGAAATTGGTGGATGATGGTCGTATGACCTACAAAAATAAAGTCTATGAGGCTCTTTGGGATGATAGAATTACCCCTAAGAGAGAAATTGGCATGGCCCCTTTTGAGTTGGTCTATGGGGTGGGCACTCAAGTATCAATCCCTTTAGAACTATCGTCAGCGAAGCTACAAATGGCTATTGAAGACTAGACATTCAAAGACTCCTTGGAGAAAAGAATCATGTATTTGCATTAATTAGAAGAAGAAAGGGAGGCTTTGGTTGAAAAAATTACTAAACACCAGGCTAGAGTAAAGAATATTTTTGATAGAAAGGCTAGGCCCTGAAATTTTATGGCAGGGGATGAAGTCTTTCTCTGGGACACGATAAAGGAACCCAAGGGAGCGCATGGAAAGTTTGAATCTCTATGGAAAGGACCCTTCATCATGGTAGAAGAGTTAGGATCTAATGCTTTTAAATTATCCTACCCAAATGGAATAGTCTTACCATTTTCCTACAATGGTCAAGACCTGAAAATTTTCAAGCTCTGACTCCTGTGTCATGTGAATGGCTGTACATATTAGGTTTAGTTTGTTTTCTTGTCATTTGTCTTTCCCTTCCAGTTTTTGTGAAGTTCTTCCAAATTCTTTCTGTAGTTTGCAAAATGAAAGATTTGAGTTCTCTGCATTTTAACAAAAGCAGTCCCCAATCAGAGCCAATGTTAGTCCAAGTCTGGTACTTGTCCTTTTTAAGTGATTACTTGAGTCACCATTATGTTTCCTAACAATCTTAAGTTCCTTAAGATTTTTGAGTCCAATCATTCACTAAAGATTTTGGTCTTGTGGTCCTGTCGTGCTTGAAAAAGTGTAAAGTTCATTTGTTAACAATTTCTTGAAAAAGTTTGAACATCTTTGAACACCTTTGAACAACCTTGAATAGGTTTGAACTTAGTTCAAACCAATTCAAGGTAGTTCAAAGTAGTTCTTATTTCTAAAGGAAATTTTCTGGTGCTTTGAGTTGGTGCATATGTTCTGTGTTTACAAGTGGCAAGAATATCAAAGCCGTACCAAAAGGAAGAGGACTTGCACATATCAGTATGAGATCTATTGTTTAAAGATTGATTTAGATGGTTCAACAGGATTGAACAATATTGAGCATATGTGAAACATCTTTAACTTTGTTCAAGGGTGTTCAAAGGAATTCATGGGTGATGTGAGACATCAAGGAAAAGGTAAATTTTAGATCGCTTAGCAGTGGGTCCTATGGGAATGAGGGCATTTAATGCAAAGAAGTGGTGGCACCATTTAAATATGCATGAGGTATCAAATCAATCATTAATTTCTACAATATCAAAATTTGTGCAAGTAACATCAATGAGTTGCATGCATAAACCGTCACATCACACTTTTTTATTTTATTGCCATAAATATTTGCAATTAATGATTAAATCTTTCACAATCTCTATTTAAGCCCTTCTCTTTGTTCATATTTTGAAATACGGTCGCTATCGAGAGCTGAGTAGACGAAAGGTAAGGACTTTGGAGCTCCAGTTTTCAGAGGTTTCTACAGAACAAGGTGAGTCAAGTTGCCCTCATTGCAATATTTTAAATTAAAATTGTGAAATATTTAGAGGATTCTCTGGTAGTTACAAGATTGATAGAGAAATGAAGTCTACTTTCCATTTTTTTGGGAGTGTTTCAAGTTTGGTCTATGAAGGCCCAGTTGCAACAGATAATAACCTAGAGGGTTATGATTTAGAAGGATTATTAGAAAGGCTTTCTAATTCCCTAGAAAAAATGCCAGCCTTGGAAATTCTACATAGCGGACTCTGCATTGCCGCTACTTTCCCTCTTGATGTAGTTTTCCCTGAGTTGATTCATGAATGTATTTATAATTATGACCAGAGAAATAATTCTATTCTAAAGAAAGATGGCAGCATCTTATTGTTTGCTAGCGGGGAAATTGTATCCTTAGCCTTCCATATTCCAGAGCAGAATTTTTGTGCCTTTTCCCCTACATAACCCCTTGTCAAATTTAAAGAAAATGTAGGTAAATCATACTTCCATGGACAAAAATTGGTTATTAAACCCTCAAAGGGGAGGTTCACGCCTGCCCAAAAATTTCAACAGAAGCCATGTACACTCCTATATCAGTGACGTTATGGTGATGCTGCAAAGAGTGAGAGGGTCCCTAGAGGCCTATTTCTTTTCTAATTGGTAATTTTGTTATGTCCAAATTGTTCTAGAGGGAAAACAAATCCTAGACTGGGCTGATTTAATTGCCATCTCCATGAGAGAACAACTAAATAATTCAAAACTTATTGGGAGTAGCTTTTATATGTCATCTTATCTTATTTATTGCCTAGCTTGTAGCAGAAAATGGAATGAGATTCCCCATGAGCCCTGGTCAAAGGGTATGTGTGTGTATGAATATTTCCCAATCTTGCACAGAAACAATATAATTCAAAATTATAGAAGAGTACATGATACCTTCTTGGGTAAGATTTGTTTTGAATTGACTGGGGATTCTGCTAAGAGAGTGAGCTCTGAAGCTCAAGGTTTTTTGACTAAATTTGGAAGCTTCTACACTGATTTTCCTAAATTTACCTATATTAGGGTTGGTGGTTTTGAAGACTCCCCCATGAGGTTGCCTAGGTATGCCTTTGATTGTTTTATTCTTGCAGAAGTCTCTAGGCAACTAGCCACTGTGCTCAAGAGATTCCTCCCAGAGGAAGAATAGGAAAAAGTATTTCTAATATAGCTAGGAAAATTTTCATGCCCTTCAATGGAAGATGCAATCAACATTGAGAGTGATTTGAGGCATTTTGATTTCAAATTTTATACTAAAAGAGAAGGGTTTGATAATAAGAATTTTTCTAGTGGAAGCTTGGGACTCAGGTCTCACATGTTTCACGTTCCCCATCTGGAAGACTTTTGGGAGGACTACTCTAATGAATCTCAAGTTAAGGAAAGGGAACATAGAAGAGTGTGCATATCCCACATAATTTTTATGAGGCTATATTTCAAGGTGGAAGGAGTTACTGATGATGGCTCAAATCTGATTGAACCAAGTTTTAAGAAATCCATGGAAAGTGAAGAATATGATGTAGACTAGACAACAAAAGAGGAGGATGATATTAAACAAAGAATGCAGCATGTACTCTAATTGAATGAGAAGTGGACGCAAAAAATAAGAAATCAATCTAGTCCTAAGTCAATTAAAGTTAAAACTTCATCTTTATCTTCCCCTTCCCATGTTTCTAATCTTTATGAACCAATTGATAATGCAAGTCCCTCAGGGAAGCATCAAAGTAGAAGTTCTAAAAAGAATCTTGTTATAGAATCCTCGCCTATATTTTCACCTCAGTGGATCACCAAATCAAGAGCCTGGTCCCAAAATAAAGAAAAGATGGCAGAGGAGAATGTAGAAACCATCAACCTGGATGATGATAAATTTGGTGACATTAGTTACCAAATTGGAGAAGACAAAAAGGTGGGAAAAGATATTTTTGATCTGGATGACATGACACTAGATATGATGGATACTCCTACAAAGACAACTGAGCAATTGGCTGCAATAAGCACAACACCGAATTGGTTGACCACATCCGTGAACAAGAAACAAAGTTTGGTTCCCATTTCTATCCCGGTGCAAGATATTGTGAGTAAATATGTTCAGAGGACTCCTAAAACTAAGAAGGTCAAGAGCACTGCATGAATGTTCACTAATACAAAAATAGGGAAATGGACTGCTAAAGTGGCCACATACAGGACAAAAGAAGAAAAGAAAGAAGTTGCAGCGGAGGATTTTGAGGTAACTAAGACTAAGTTGGGAACTATGGACAGGGCGGGTAAAATCATTTGTTTAAAGAAACTGATCAGCAAATGCTAAAGACATCTTGGAATGATAGTAAGGAGAAAAAATAAATGAAGTAGACCATAGTGCCATTATCCCAATTTATCAATGCATTTTGCAATTTTAATGCCATGCATTTAACCCAATCCCCCCAAATCTTTAATCTGAATTCAGTAGAAATTAAAAACCTACTAAATCAAGTTCAGCATGGTCAGGTTTTAGTTTCCTCTATTGATGAATGGATGGATCAGATAGTAAATAGTGGTCACCAATACATCAAGGACTCGCATGTGGTCCTCCATGATACCAAGGCTATAATAGGGGAGTTACAGACTACACAACAAGTCTGGGATGGGGAAGAAGAAAAATGGATCTCTGTGATGAGGAAGTTCCTGGAAATAGACATATACAACTTCAGTAAGTTCTATGTGGAAAAATCACTAAAGTCTACCAAGGATTCATTCTTCTTTGTTCTCATAAATAATATAAGCTGGAGGATTTCTACTATTAGAAATACCATCATTGAGACAAAAGAGTATGAGGCTGAAGCAAAACAGATTCATAAAGCCACTCTGAATGAATTGAAAGTTATCAATTTCATCTACTCCTACCCAAAAAATTATGAAGAAATAGAATTAAAATGAGCTCTAGAAGCCTTCTATTCAGCCATGAAAATAATCAAAGAGAAAACTAATCCTTAGTCCATAGAGCTCACGTAGATCGTGAGGATCAAATCGATGTTGTACCTGTGCATTGACTAACTACCTGGGCTGATGGAAAAGATAAAGAAATTGAAATAAGGTAAAGAGGCCTCTATGGCTCGACTCATGAACTCAAAAGTCCCACATCTATAGGTCACAAAAGAGATGATTCAAGAATACAAGGAGTGGAAGCCCACCCAATCTGCTGTCAAAGAAGATGGAAATTCAACAGGGAGTGAGGAGCGCATTACGGAAAAAGAGCTGAATTTAGAAAGTTAGTTTCTTTTTAATTTTCATGCAAAACTCTTAAGGACACAACTATCCCTTTTATTATGGTTTCATTTTATAACTACTTACCTAAGAGGTCATGTTTTTAGGGAGACCTAATGGTGTTTTAAAACTATAAGTATTGATACTGAAAAATTAAAAGGGGTTCGGAAAAACTGATCATAACAAAATTACTTTGATTTTGGTGTGGTAGTTTTAGAAATTGGGTAACAGATATTGATTGAATCTGATACTACTAGAATTTTCATGATTGCCTATGTTGCAAATTTTGAAATATATTATAACTACATTTTCAGATTTGTGTTATTTGAAAAGAACAAGCAAGTGTCCTATGTTGATATTTTGTTTTATTCAGTAGTGTATTTCTGTGGATTTGTAATAGCCTAATTCTACCTATATTTTGTTATGTTATAGTTTTTGATCATTTAATTTCATGTAATCATTGTTATTAGAAAAGCTGTGCTTTTTCTTTCCATCTCCGTATTTATTTATCCTTTTTATGATAATACTGTTATGCTTCTCATCTAAGAATGAGATATTAGCCTTTTAAACTTCCAGGTTAAAAGTTAAATTGTGAGATTTATGTCATCTAAATATTAAAAATCATTTCTAGGGAGCTGTACGTAGGATCAAATTCAGAGGGAAGTGAGTAAAGAACACTTACCCAACTATTAGTTGTTATTTGTCTTTCAAAAGGGATATAGAGTTATTTTGTTGAAGATATATTTAAGAAAAAATATGTTCACTAACACCTCCAAAACCACCTTTGCGGCCATGACTGTCCTTAATATAGAAGTGTTGATTGGTACCTTGGGAGATGAATGATGAGATAAGGATGAACCAGATGCTGCAGTAGAAGAGGAGAGGAGAGAAGAAGAGAAAGAAGAAGAAGAAAGGGGAGAAGGGGAAGGTTAGGAAGAAGAAATGAATGAGGGAGAAGGTGAGCAAGAAAGGGTAAATGAGAAAGATTCAAAGAAGGAAGTGACCCGTGGATCACAAAACTTGGCCTCAATCCTCCATGTTGCCCCATATGAGCTGGTCACCACCTTTAGTAAACCTACTTGGTTTACTAAAGAGATTAAACCTAGGAGGAGAACTTGCACAAATGAGGAAGAAGGAGAAGATACAAACATGGCATTCTTGGGGCAAGCTTTTCACTAGGAAGAGGCCAACATACCACCAAGGACCATATCCTATGTCACCCGAGACACTAGGGGTCGCTGGAAGGCACAAGTAGCAGTTCCTTTTGTTAGCACCTCTCAAGCACAAGTGACCCTCGAATATTATACACTTGAAGAGGTAGACTTGGGTGAGCCCACTAGGGAAGGGAGTAAGACATTAGAAGCTCTAGGTTTGAAGAATGCATTAGGATTCATGAGCAAGGATGAAGAGACCATCAAGTCCTTAAAAGAGAAAAATGAGGCTTTGAAGAAGTTTTTTCATAAGATTGTGGTTCCCATTGACCCAAGTTGCCCGGAGGCCACATTACAGACTGTATTAGAAAAGAGGGCCACTCCAGATTTACTGGCGGGTTGGACCCCTTCCTTCATCAAAGAAAGTGTGGATTGGAAAAATGACTTTGAGCAGTATGGAGAAGGGGTTATCATACTAGTGTTTAGGCCTTACAGAGTCATATTGATTGAAACTAAAAAGTTGATAAACCAAATGGAGAGTGGAGATTTATTAGATTCTGAGATAACCAAATGGCAAGCCACCCTCCAAGACCTAAAGATAAGTAAGAAGAAACACTTCCAGATCCTGGTAAAGATATATAAGGGTGAAGAACTAGACAACTTAAAAACCTAGATCAAGCACATAACCAAGACAATTAAGGTCTTTGAAGAGTGCCTAGCCCGCATAATTGAAAAACAGAAGGAAGTCATGGAATGGGTAGGAGAAATAGATGGTTTCTTCATTGGGATTGGCCTCGACCTATACCAAGACCAAGATAAATAGATCCTACATGCACTGAAAGAGGTGGTGTAGTAGTTTAGATATATTTTGGTAGGTGTTAGCACCAAAGAGGCCTTACACAAATTATTCTAATCAAAGGAAGACATGCATAGGATGTCAGAGCATGAAGAAGAGATAAAGTTCTTTGATTCTAAATTGACCATCTTTCAGAGAGAAGAAAGAACGAAGGGTCAAAAAAGTGAAGAGGAAAGAGATAAATTAGAAGAATTTCAAGAGATAGTAAAAACGGTCCAAGCTACCCATCCAAAAGTAATTCCAAACTGATGCCTCAGATCCATTTAGTAATTTTGTAGAAAGTAGTTTTCTTCACTTATCCATTTTCCAAAAGGATAAAATTTGGCATTTTGACCTTTCGGCCCTCCCAAAATTTCTTCCTTTTTGGCCTTTTGGCCTCTAAAAGGGCCAAAACTTTTAAGCCTCCAATTTTGGGTTCCGATACTTAGTAATTTTGGCACTTAAAAAACTTCAGAGTAGAGGTTGGGGTCTAAATTTCTAGGTCTTTCCAGCGAGATCACTTTTTAGCATGGAAGTTGAACTCCAGATCAGATGGGTGCCTAACTAGAGTTCATTTTGGAAGGAAGAAGGTTCCCCTATGAGTTCCCACCACAAAGAGAACCTTGGATGAAGATTCTAATGAAGAACTCCAAGATCAAGAAGAAAACTCTAGATGCATGCAAAGAAACCCCATCTTTTTTGTCTCTCTTTTCTTGAGGAGTTTGATCCCTCTTACATGGAAAAAATGATTGTAAATGGATTAAAAATCCATGCAAGTTGTTTAGTATCAGTTAGCAATAGTTTTCTTTCAGAAAAGTTTTAGTTTTAGTTCATTTTCATTAATTTAGAGTCTTTGATGCCCTAATTTTGACATTCAGAGTTTGTAGATCAGAACTCTATATATTGTAATCAAAAGAAATGTAATAGGGTCAAATTCTTAATGCAATAAAGATCTAAAATTGGTGCTTCAATCGTGGTGTGATTTTTTTTGCTATCTATGAGAAATTGATGAATGTGTACATGCTTGTTCATTATTTTCAAAGAGCCAATTATTTTATTGTGTTTCGAATCTACGTTTCTATTAATTGGAGTTTGTTGTTATCTATCTACCTTGTTGTGATGAATGCATGGAAAAGATCATATATTGAGCTTAATGATAAATCCATCTCGTGTGTGTGTGCATCTTGGTGGCTTCACGATTTGTTAGGTTTTGAAAATCTTGCATGAGTGAATACATTTTCTCTCCAAACGATTGCATCCATCGAGTATAGAACTGTGACATCATTTGATTTATACTTTGTGGGTTTGTTCCAAATCTCTCAATCATTCAATTAGCAAGAGAAAATTGACAATAGTTTATGTCCATTAGGATTTCATTTTCAGAAATTTATTTCATTTCTTGTTACCTTCCTCATTTAAATTTTGTCATAGATCTGAAAGTAATCATCCTTAAAAACACAAAATTGCATGTTTAGTTAAAACACAAATCTTTGATAAATTAGAAAAAACCAAAAAAGTACTAAAGTTGTTTCGTAGTTTGATTTCTTGAACATACCAGAAAATTCCTCCTTGTGAACATTCACATTTATCTTTAAATGAGTAACCAAGTAGGCTGTACTACGACCCCGAAGAACCTTGGGAATAACTTTGTTATTCTTTCAAGAAAGGAAATCGAATCTAAAGATCCTTGCCATTGACTTGTATAAAAACAACGCTCAACAAACATAATAGGCAAAGGGAATTATAGTGCACAACATTTTTAATATCAAGAAAAAATATAACATATGTTGTTAAAAAAAGAGTAAAATTATCTATTAAATCTTGAACAAATTGCTTAAACTCAAATGATGAAAAATACAATTAAAGTTACCTTTATATGATCTTTGATTTTTTGGAAAATGAAAAAAAAAGGAAATTGAATTTTTGTATCATATTTAAGCCTCCAAAAGATTCTTTTAGCTAAGGCCAAATGATCATCTAAAGACATTATGACATTTGTTTGTGTTGGAAAAACATTTTTAACTAAGGGGGTTTAGGGTTTGAGGAAGTAGGAGCAATATTGGGTTGAGGTATAAATCCTATAAATTTTCTAGTGACTTGTGTAGGAAGATATATAGGGACATTTATTACTTGTTAATGAATGCTAATACCTTTTACACTATATCCTTATTGAGAAGTAATGTCATAGACTACATTATAATAAACCTTTAGCTGAGAAGGTGGAAGAATTTCATCTTGAGGTTTGTGGAAATAAGTTGTGTAATTATGGATAACATGATGATTGATATCTTTAGGAAGACGTATAATTCTATCATAATTACTCACATCCTCTTTAGGTTGGAATAGGAAGGATTATCTAGGTCTTCATATTTTATTGATATTATAGTAGGAGATAAATCATGAAGGAAATTCATAACATTATCTTGGTCTAGAATATTTTGATAATTGACATAAGACGTAGGAAAATAAAGAGGATATAGAGAAGTTCATACACTAAAACTCTTAACCTCTTGCACCAAGGCATCTTCAAGAGGAGGAGAGATATCAGCATTCTTCAATATGGTTTCCTATTAGGGATATTTGTAATAGGAGTATGGACTATATCCTCAAAAGATAACCTAGGGGAGGTGTTAGTATTGTTCATTTCAATTTTATCATATTTTGCAAAATCTCTTATGAAATGTACACATTCCATGCATTTAGTTAAGAATGTTTTAGTAAAACCACATGTAACATTGATAAAATCTTTGAGAAATGATTTTCAAGAAGGAACTATGTTTGAAATTCTCATGATGCCATATGTAAGAGTATTGTGAATGAAAATAAGGAACTTGAAATTAAAGAGCTACTATCTACCACATGATTCTAATAAATGTAACTAAAAATTAATGTAATCACATGTAAAATAGAAAAATAATCATTTATTAAAATTTCATTATGAAAATGAAATATACCCAAATTGGATCTACAAATTAGAATTATTCCAAAGTAAAAGACACCAGGTTCACCAAAATTAAATGAAGTAAATAGGATTCACTAGAATGTATAAAAAAATAGGAAGCTTAGTCTTATCTCCTCTCTTACATTGGAAGGAAGATGATCCACTAGGCTCAAGAAGGCTCAAGTGCCAAGTGGATGCAATGATCCTTCACTATAAAAGGAGGGGTTAATATGTAAATGTGATTTAGAAATGAAAGATCTAGGACTAGATGTGGATAAAATATGAGTTTCTGGATGCACAAAACAATCATAAATTGACATGCCAATTCTAGGATGCAAAAATATAAAGGGGAGACTATAACATACTTATAGACCAAAATTGAAGCTAATATGAGGGAATATTGTGACCCGGTTTCCCTATTCCCAAAAATGTGGAGACTCACTCACCTTATTCCCTATATTTTATGATGGATTTAGTTATAAATAGTAGCCAATCTCTTGATATTCTCAAGTTTCTCTCTATATCAGTGACATTCATTCCTACATACAGAAAAGAGAGAAAAAGTTGTGTAAAAAGGGGTTTTCCTCAGTCAAACCCTAGGTTTGGAATCAATCTTGAAATATAAATGAAATATACTTGAAAGGAAAGATTGATGATATATCAAATGCTAGATGTGAGAATAAAAATGAATTATACCTTGATGTTTCAATGATCTTTGAGTGTGATCATAAGTGTTAATTAAATAACATGACTCCAAAAAAACCTAAAATAAAATCATAAGCTACAGGATTTCATGAAGGTTGCTAAATCTTCCCACAATGAAGAATATGGTAGGATGAAATACCTTGAATGCTTGAGAGCTTGAATGCTTGAATTATTGTGTGCTTGAATGTTTGAATTATTGAGCGCTTGAATGCTTGAATTATTAAGAGAGATAAGATACGATAAAAAAATAAGGGAGGTATTCTTTTTTATTTACCTCACACATCATTTTGAGATGAAAACTTGAAGAAGGTCAATGCATCTTTGGAAACCTCGCTAAAACCAAGTTACCGTGAAGTGATTTCAATTTGGGGCCAAGCATTAGGGAATGGGGAAACTAGGTTGCACTATTCCCTCCAATGTAGCCCCAAATCAAGACCATATATTATATTTTGAGAGAAAGTGCTGGAATAACATGCAAAGCTGAGATGGGTTGATGAAAATTACCGTGGGAAGCTATACAGGCTGAAATGGGTCCTAGGAAAGTAAGAAATTGCATAGGGATACAATTTATTATGCTACAAGTGGTATAGATATAATTGTGTCAGTTGATGTTATGCTATACTTTCAAAAAAATATTGAATGGTTGTATCACCTTTTATATTTTCTTGGCCAACATATACTTACTACTTCATTTTTGTGGCCAACTTAAGGGCGTTTGGCACTTGCAGTAGTGTGCAATGATCCTATTGAATATTGTGGATATAGGGGAAGGTGTGACAACATGGTGTGATACTTCACATGATTTATTTTACTTTTGAGTGCCTTCATGGTTATAGATGGGTCCAATGATCTATGTGTTACATGTTGCATCCTATTAGGTAGACTTAATAAAGGTTATTTAGTATTGCAATGAATATATAAAGGAGGCTATCTTTTGAAGATGAAGTATGGGTGATAGATGAAGGTGGTTGAGGTATTTTGAAGTGAGAAGGAGAAAATGGGAAGATGAGTAGAGATGAAATCAGTCATAGATGAATAAAAAAATAAATTGTAATCAATATTTTAGAGAATGTGCTTCAAGTCAATTCACACTTTTTAATCATTGTTTCTTGACCTAAGGTTGGTACCTTAGTTTGTAAAGCTCGTGATATCTTGCCTCAAGGTTGGTGCCCCCACAAGGATTGGATCCTAATCCCACACGATATTTTTAGGGGAATCTCCTTGGCCTTTGACCTAAATCTTTGTAATTAGTTATTCATATAGTGTGAGTTTGATTATCACCCCGATTTTTCCCTCATTGGGTTTACACTTAAAAAAGTGATTTATATGTGTTTGTGTTTTCATTGCAATATATTTTAGTGAAATTTAGTTCAAATAAATAATAAGCATCCATTGAAGTAAAATATTTAGTTTTAGTGCATGCTAATTCACACACATCCCTCTCAACATCAGGTTTTGTGCTCAACTCAAGAAATTGTGGAAGGGAAAAAGGAATAAACAATGTCAAAAGAAGATGTATAGGAACAAGAGGTTAGAAGTTATGAATGTGGATGATACTAATTTGGACTAATTAATAGAAATATTTTCTTAGGAAGCAATGGGTATTATGTAAGATCATATCATTAGTGCAATTCCTAAACAAGATACTCTACAACCTCTATTCCCTTGTCATGGCCTACTTTAGGATTAAGATTATGGAATCAAGTTAAGAAATTTTAGCTATAAGAGGCAAAATAGGTAAAGGAAAAAGAAGAAATGTAGCTTAAATTTGAGAAATATCTCTAAGAGAATGAGATAGAGATAAAAAAGGTTGGAAGGTAAAGTAGACCATATGGCCATTATGGTTCCTCAAATGATAAATTGTAGACCACTTTCCAGGGTATATACACTTAACCTCTAGGACAAAATATTGTTTATGCAAGTTTATTGTGACTTCCTACTTTACTAGTCACTCCAAAGGAATATATTGATATATTTTAGAATTCAATAGTGGAGATGTAGATTTCATGTATGAATTTTACCTACATGACCTTGTTGTAACCTATACTAAAGAATAGAATCCCTTACTTGATGTCAGAAATCTTCAGGTGAGATATTTTTTCTCTTATATGTGTAATGAAGAGATTAGGAGAATTAAAACTTATAAAAAAAAAATGGTTGTTCTAGGTTTAAGGGCAGAATCAAGAGACCCAAATTTCATATTGAATATTTGGGTCCTACTGATGAACAAGTTAGAGGTGTAAATTTAGGTATTGCAAAATAGATGAAACACTATGCTGTGAGGTCCTACCCTGACCCATCATAGCATAGCTAACATTTTCATATTTTGACTATCATGATGATACACTATTTTCATACATTAGACTTATTTTGATAGTGATTTCATATCATTAGACACTATGTGATGATTTTTACATTATAATGATGATGATGATGTTAGGATATAATTTTATATGCTTATGATTGACATATCTTAATGATATGATAGAGATGAAAAAAACTGAATTTTGAATCTTATTTTTGGATTTTATATTTACATGTGAATTATGATTCAAAGTGAATTCAACATCGATTGAATTTATATATGGTGACATGATTCTGCAGATGCTTTTAGGATACTTGTGATAGATGAATTACAAATATTACATGATGATGAGATTTAGCAATAATTGATGAGTATATGTATATGCATGTGGAAATTTAATTACAAATGTTGTTTTAATTTATGATGAATCTAGTGAAATGTAAGTTGCTAGTGGATATGTGTTTAATGTTATCAATAATTTTACATTTCTATATACATGGTTTCTTTCTTAAGCTACTGATATTTTGATCAAGTGTTTTGGAAATTGACCATGGATTTAAATTCAGGGAATCAAGAATGGATCAATGTGAAAACAGTGAAAAGCCAAGGTTAACTCTACAAAGAGATATAACCTTGTTGTTACGTGTTTTATTTAGTAAACGTGATGTTTGGATGTATTGTATTTTATACATTGTAAGTATGTGGTTTATCCAATTTGGCATGCCATGTGTAATTTAATGTGATGTGTTTTATGTTGTGTCAATTGAAACTTGTACATGTGAGTTTGCATGACCAAGTGAGTTAGAGTTGGATTAGACACTTACCCTAGAGTCACCATGTAGTGTCCCCATGTAGGGTTTCTTTTTTGAGAAGCCAAAACTGGAGTCTCATCATGTAAACTCGTAGGTTAACTATTAGAGGGTTTTTGAGGGGTTAAATGGATCCCTAGGGTGTGGTTTGGGTTAAAATTAGCTAGCCCAATAGGTGTACTATGGGTTAGGGGTTAATTTTTGACCAATAAAGTGCCCAAAACTCATTTATGGTCTTCCAAAAAGTACCATTTTTTAAAGTGGCAAGTTTGAATGGAAAACAAGTCCATCCCTTTTTCCCCATCTTTGGTTTTCCTCTCATTAATGAGAGGAGACAAGATGGAAGAAAATGACTCAAAAAGTCTTTTATCATTATGATCGGTGGGTAGAGAGTTGGTGAGAGTTCACTTTTAGTCAAAGTATGGAGGAGTTTGTGGGTTGATTTCCCACTCTCCAAACTTGGAGACTTCTAGTTTGAGTTAGTGAAATAGAGATCTTTGGCTAAGGGAGAAAAAGATAAGGGAAAAGCTCATCCTCAACTTCATTCTTGCCATAGCTTGGAGCAAGGTTGTTTCTCTCTTGCCATGGAAGACTTGTTGGAAATGAGTTGAGTAACTGAGAGGGGAGGGGTAAATCAGTTATCACAAAAACAAATCCAAGTCCCTTAGATGTCTTAAAAAAATTTATCACTATTTCTTGGTTAACACAGATATTCTACTGTCACTCGGTTAACATAGAAAATCTTAATATATTAACTATGATTATCTTTTAGTGATTAATTGTAGAAATATAAACCATAAAGCAAATAAAATGTACACAGATAACACCAAGATTTAATGTGGAAACCCAATATGGGAAAAACCACCAATTGCAACTAGTCACTATTTTTCACTCTTTTGAAGTGAGCCCTATTAGGAGCCAACCTTGTTAAAGGTTATAATAACACACTGTTAGAGGATTTAATCACCTTGTAAGGAGTGGCCTTGTTAGAGATCTTCAAACACTTCAATGTAGAAATGTCACCTTGTGAGAGGATTTACAAAAGACTGTTAAGTCTACTCTGTAAAGAGATTTTGATCACTGCTAAAATTGTTAGAGAGTAACAATGGATTGACCTATTTTTTGAAGCAACTGTCTTTGTTGATTCAGATCTCTGCTCTGGCTTTAATTACTTGATCCTCACTGATCGGATATTGTTTTTCAGCTCTGTATGTTCTATCCTTGACCAGAATCCCATCTGATTTCGCCTCCACACTTCATGTCATAAATACATATTTATTTTTCTCATTCATTCAGTCCAAAATTGACCTTATATATATATGATAAGCCTTGTCAAGTCAGCCTTAATAACCTTCTGAATAATCAATAAAAATTAATTTTGTTGGCTTCATATCACCATTTAACCATAAAGTGTACATTGCTGTTAGTCGGCTGTCTCTAAAAGCATAACTCAG
Organism: Thuja plicata; assembly: GCA_018584345.1. Lineage (NCBI taxonomy): Eukaryota > Viridiplantae > Streptophyta > Pinopsida > Cupressales > Cupressaceae > Thuja > Thuja plicata. Next base: position 130,212 of record MU227596.1, on the reverse strand, counting down.
TTAATACTGAAATCCTTCAATGCTCGACCAACACTGTAATGCCCGAGTGAACTCGGTTAGAACTGAAAATCACTTTGGTCATCTTCAATGCCTGAGAGATCTTGGCATAAATTGACTATGCTTAGATAGTATTAGACATTTGTGTAAACATCACTACACTTGTGTAAACATCAAAGACAATACACAACTGAATAATTTTCATCAACAAGACTATGTTATGTGTATTTTCTTTGTAGCATTGTAAATTATTGTAGTATGTTAACTTGTGAAGTTGAATGCATTTTGTGAGTTCTTTTTTTTTTGTCTTTTAATGTATGTTTTTTTTGGGTGTGCAAGGCTATACTCACCCTTAGGAGGGAAGAGAGCCTTGAGGGTGAAGGGATTTTGGGAATGCCCAGATAGTGTAGAGTCTCTCCTCATGGAGGAGAGGAATAAGACATGGAGTATGGGCTCCATGATGCCATTATTTGTTCTACACTTTTGGGGGCCATAAGGGGAGAAATTTGTAGATGTGAAATGAGGATATTAAGATGTGTTTATGAGCCTTGTGAAGGGATTTATATATTATGTGTTATTATGTCTTCTCCTATTTGGGTTCATTTTCTACCTTCACCCCTTTTCATGGGTCCAAGGTGATCCATTGGTGAAACCAAGGGTTTTGGGAGTTCAATATTTTGTTATGGTTGTAGATATGTGTTTTGAAATGGTTGTTTCTCATCCATTCTTGGTTCCCCAAGCTCAGGGGTGGCCTTGTAAAGACCTATGTTGGGAGGTGAGCCTCCATAGCCAACCCTTTTGTATATTTACAGGTTTTTGCTTGGATTCTCGAAGAAAGAAAGAGAAATCTTGGAAAGGAAAGAATTTATGTTGAAACATCATTGTGTATATGTGAAAGCCTATGTGGCTAAGTCCATGTATTCAATCCATTGTAGTAAAAAGGATATATTGTATGACTATTGTTTTATAGTGAAGTTTCAATACTGAGTTTAAACTAAAAATCATTCATTATACTATTATGTCACAGGTTTCTACTACACTGGAGATTTCTAAAGCCAGGTTTATGATGCTTATGAAGGAAGGATCTCTACCAATTCACAAAGATGACATCCAAGCAATACAATACCTCAATAGACACAAAGATATGCTAAAAACACAGAAGGTGTAGAGCTCAAAAGTCTAATGAAAGAACTGAACATTAATGATGGGGAAAAAAATACTCATGGCCCCGGGTAGAATAATGATACTATGCATGGCTCTCAGGCTGTGGGTGACCATGCCCCTAACCATATTTCTAGCTCTACTACTGATGTATCAGGCTATGGGTTGTGGGCTACCAGTGAAACTAAAGGATGGGAGAGTATCAGCTTTGGCACAGGCTCTGGATGGGGCTCATAGATCTTCACATGCATAAAGGTGGTCTTATACATTTATACATACTATGTAATTATGCTAGTCAGATAATGCTTGATACTATGGCTAATGCCTCCACAAGAATTTTGTAAATCTTAAGTGACTTTTTTTTAATCATGTAATTGGAAAGGGGTCGGAGATGCTCTGGTGACATTTTGTCTAGCAAGCTTGATCTCAGTGACTCTTCTCTTTTTGGGGTTATACTGAAAATGTAAACTTTCAAATTGAAACTCTGATGTAACAAGTTTACCCTCTATCTTAATATAATTTAAATAGTGAAGTTTCAAGTTGTAAATGTATTATTTTGAGCTTATTGCAAGTTATAGTAAAAAGAAAGTTTTCATCTTCTTAAGGGAAAGAAATAAATGTTTTTTTATGTTGCTTGAAATAGAAGGAGAATGAGTTCCATTTAAATTTGATTGTGAAGTTTTGGTATTGGCATTTTGGAGAAAGAAAGAAAAGTATATATCATTTTGCATAATTCTTATTGAAGGAAAAGAGATCTCTAAATACAAATTTATTGTAAGAAAGATTGTGGTATTTAAAAAGTTATTCCATCTTTATATTCATTGTTTCAAGAAAAAAATATGATTCTTATTACACAAAAAGGGAGTTCTTCTTTGTGGAATATTGTTTGTATTTGAAACTTGAGTAAAAAAAAAACTGCATCTCTAAGTTGTTGTTTTAAAACATTGTTAGTTACATGGGAAAAAAAATGTACATAAATCTGTTATTTTTTACATCAAGTAGATATGAATCTAGTTATTTGATTTGCAAATAAACCACAATTGCTTCCTCAATTAATTAGATATTTGTTTTAAAAAAATTGATTCAGAAAAATGTATTTTCTTAAAATAATAGTAGCATATGCATTTAGAATATATATATGGATATATAAATATATACACACATGATATGTACATATATATAAATATATATTTATAGTAGAAAAAAATCATATATATTATGATATCAAAAGTAAATCTGAATATTCACATATAAACGAATATATATATATATATATATATATATATATATACACTTCTGTTATTTAAAAAAAAGATATATACCAAGAAAGTAAGTGAAAAACGTATTTAACATTTATTTTATAAAAAAAATTGTTTAGGGCTCGACCCCATTGAAACCCTACCCCTTGAAAGGGGAGGGCTCGACCATGCTGGGCGACCGCCCTGCTGCAGCGGATGCCACAGCTGTGGTGGACCACCACAGGTGGCCTCCCTGTCGTTCAAATCTCTATTGTCACCACTATCCAAAACAACCGCCGCCCAGATCTTGAAAAATGCCAATTTTTTATATGTAAATATATATATATACATACATGTGTGCGTGTGTGCATATACATATATATACCATTGTTTTTCTTCTTCTCCTCCATTGTTGAACTCTCATTAAACCTACATACACACACATGTAAAAAAGAAGGGTTAGGGTTTGAGTGAAGGAGGAAAGGAAGAAAATGGAAGAAGCTTTCCATTTGGGCGTTCAAATCTTAACCCTGACCCTAATTTCAAATTAGGGTTAGGGTTCAGTCTATTAAAATTTTATTATAATTGTAAGTTTAAATTTTAAATTGAGTGGGAAGCCTTTTGAGGGAATTCTATTTCCCACATTAAGTTTGTCATTTTGATTTTATCAATTTTTTTAAAATGAGCTTGGGATTAATATTTATATGTAATAAATGGGTTAAATAATAAAGTAATAACAAAGGGGCTTATAGGGTAAAATGTTTAATTAAGTTATTTATGAAATTATTTAGCAATCATATTAAAATGTAATATAAAGTTTCTAATTGAATATTAAGTGGTCATTTAAACGCAAACCTAGGTGACCTAGCTAAAACATTAAAGTAATTACTAGCTTTTTAAGAGGGGTTATCAAAGGACATATTATTTAGTGTTTATATTAACAAAGTTGGGATAGTGTTTGATTTAATAGAAAGCTTGGATATTATAATGTAATAATTAAAATGAGTTTATAAGGTTAAATCGTTGAAATTGATTAATTGACGGAGATATTTAGTAATCAACAATAATTTAATTAAATTAGGGTAACAACAATGTTATGACTTTATTAAGATTAAATATACATGAAAATTACGTTTGAATGTGGATTAATTCTAGGGATAAACAAAATCCAAATAGATATAGCAATATAATAATTTTCCCATCAAACTCTATTAAATGAGATTTTAAAGCTAATTTAATTGGAAATAATTAAATACATCAATATTAACTACTCTGATTAATGCAACATTTATACTTGGTATACGGGGGACTTAATTAACGTAATAGAAATTGATACAATGATGTACCTCATTAACAAATTTGATTCAGAGTAATGAGCCTGATTAGATTATTAAACCAATTTAAACTCAGCTAATCTTCTTCAAGTGATCGTGGTGAGGGATATTGAAAATCATCATGATCCCCCTTGAACTTAATTGGTTTTATTCGATGACCTATAGAAGTACGTTAATACGATCGAAGATGTAACCAAGCAAAGAACTTAGTAAACACTTGAACCTTTGCAACTGCAACTTTAGTTAATTTAACAGGTTCAAAAAAAATTTATTATGTTTTTGGTGTGAATGTTGGGCATGACATATGCAATTTTTACCCAATTGGCAAGGGAAACTGGGAGGAATGTGTTGATACACATTGCATAGAGATGAAAAGAACTTATTAATGAGTTGAAGCAGAAACAACCACATTCTCTGTATGAATACCATGCATTGATTCAATGGATTAGAACTTACATGTAGCTAGTTGATATGTAGGAGCTTACTTGGCTCCTGTTGCTTTGTCATCCTCCATTATTGTTGTGGCTAGTGTCAGACTAGAGGGGTGTTCAGCATGATGTTGATAAGGAGGGCCCGAGATGGAGAAGAATTGGAAAGTCTAATGGAATCTATTAGAATCCTCTCACACCTAACCTTGGGATCACTTTGTATGTTGACTTTGGAGAGATTTCTTTGCTTAGGTATAGTTTAGTGATCCCTGCTTTGAGACAAGGAAGGAAGTCAGTTTGCATGAATGATGGGGTAGCTTACCAGTCCTTTTATATGATTTCCTCACACTTTTTTTTAAGACTTTTAATCTGCCTAATGATGAACTATAACTGATTGAATGTTTGAAGATGTTAAGTTGATGATCACCGAGACACAGAAAGATAATGCAAGACATTAAATCAGTTAATGTATTGTATTATCATTGATGTCAACTTGATATAATCTGTATGGTCATGTACATACTGCTAAAGAATTTAAAGAACCAATGAATCAAAGGCTATGCTATCAGTAATGCATAAAAGTTAAGTATTCACAAAGTGACTGTATACACCGATAGAGTGCACATCGACAGACAAAGTAAATCGACAAGAGAAAAGTCACAGTGTTACCCGATGAGCAAAAGCACAACATTACCGATGAGAAAAGTCATAGTGTTAACTGACAAAAAAAGCATAGTGTAACCCAACGGACAAAATTATAGTGTTTCCTGATGGATAAACAACACTGATGGATGAACAACTATAACATAACAGAATATAGGTAGAATCAGGGTATTACAAATCCACAAAAATATAGTATTGAATAAAACAAAATATCAACATAGGACACTTGCTTATTCTTTTCAAATAACATAGATCTGAAAACATATTTGTAATATATTTCAAAATTTGCATCACATGCAATCATGAAAAGTCTATTTTTCCATAGTAGTATCAGATTCAATCAATATATATTACCCAATTTCTAAATCTACCACACAAAAATAAAAGTAATTTTGTTATGATCAGTTTTTCCGAACCCCTTTTCAATTTTCAGTATCAATACTTATAGTTTTAAAACACCAAGAGGTCTCCCTAAAAACACAACCTCTTAGGTAAGCAGTTATAAAATGAAACCAGAATAAAAAGGATAGTTGTGTCCTTAAGAGTTTTGCATGCAAATTAAAATGAAACTAACTATCTAAATCGGGCTCTTTTTCCATGATGCGCTCCTCACTCCCCACTGAGTTTCCATCTTCTTCGGCAATAGATTGGGTGGGCTTCCACTCCTTGTATGCTTGAATCAACTCTTTTGCAACCTACAGATGTGGGAATTTTGAGTTCACGATTCGGGCCATAGAGGCCTCTTTACTCCATTTCAGTTTCTTTATCTTTTCCATTAGCCTAGGTAGTTGGTCAATGCAAAGGTACAACATGAATTTGATCCTCGCCATCTGCGTAAGCTCTGTAGCCTTAGGAGTAGTTTTCTCTTTGATTATTTTCATGGCTGAATTGAAGGATTCCAGAGCTCCTTTTAGTTCCATTTCTTCATAATTTGTTGGGTAGGAGTAGGTGAAATTGATAACTTTCAATTCATTCAGAGTGGATTTTTGAATCTATTTTGCTTCAGCCTCATACTCCTTTGTCTCAATGATGGTATTTCTAATAGTATAAATCCTACATCTTATATTCTTTTTGAGAAAGAAGAAGACTGACTCCTCAGTAGAATTTAGTGATTTTTCCATGTAGAACTTATAGAAGCCGTATCTGTCTATTTCTAGGAACTTCCTCATCACAAAGACCCATTTTTCTTCTTCCCCATCCCTGACTTGTCACTGAGTCTGTAACTCCCCTATTATAGCCTTGGTATCATGGAGGACCACATGCGAGTCCCTGATGTATTGGTGACCACTATTTACTATCTGAGCCATCCATTCATCAACAAAGGAAACTAAAACCCGACCATGTTGAAATTGATTCAGTAGGTTTTTACTTTCTACTAAATTCAGATTAAAGATTTGGGGGGATTGGGTTAAAGGCGTGGCGTTGAAACTGTAAAAGGCATTGATAAATTGGGATAATGATGCTATGGTTTGAGTCATTTATTTTTTCTCCTTACTGTCTTGCCAAGATGTCATCAGCATCTACTGGGAAGTTTCTTTAAGCAAATGATTTTTACCCGCCCTGTCCATAGTTTCCAGCTCAATCTTAGATACCTCAAAATCCTCTGCTACAACTTCTTGCTTTTCTTATTTTGGCCTGTATGTGGCCACTTCAGCAGTCCATTTCCCTATTTTTGTATCAATGAACATTCGTGTAGTGCTGTTGACCTTCTTAGTTTTAGGAGTCCTCTGAACATATTTACTCACAATATCTTGTACCGGGATAGAAACAGGAACCATACTTCATTTCTTGTTCACAAATGTGGTTAGTTAATTTAGCATCGTGCTTACTACAGTTGATTTCTTAGTTGTCTTTGTAGGAGTATCCATCATATCCAGTATCATGTCTTCCAGATCAAAAAGATCTTTTCCCACCTATTTGTCTTCTCCAATTCGGTAAATAATGTCACCAAATTTATCATCATCTAGGTTGATGGTTTCTACGTTCTCCTGTGCCATCTTTTCTTTATTTTGGGACCAAGTTCTTGATCTGGTGATCCAATGAGGTGAAAATACAGGCAAGGATTCTATAATAGGCTTCTTTTTGGAACTTCTACTTCGTTGCTTCCCCAAGGGACCTGCATTATCAATTGGTTCATAGAGATTAGAAACAGGGGAAAGGGAAGATAATGATGAAGTTTTAACTTCAATTGACTTAGGAATAGATTAATTTATTCTTTTTTGCAGCCACTTCTTAATCAATTGGAGTACATACCACATTCTTTGTTTAATATCATCCTCCTCTTCTATTGTCCAGTCTACATCATATTCTTCACTTTCCATGGATTTATTAAAACTTGGTTCAATCAGATTTGAGCCATCATCAGTAACTCCTTCCACCTTGAAATGTAGCCTCATAGATAGAATCTAGGATATTCACAGTCTGCTATGTTCCCTTTCCTTGACTTGAGATTCATCAGAGCAGTCTCCCAAAAGTCTTCCAGATGGGGAATAGGAAACATGTGAGACCTGAGTCCCAAGTTTTCACTGGCAAAATTCTTATTATCAAACCCTGCTCTTTCAGTATAAAATTTGAAATCAAAATGCCTCAAATCACTCCCAATGTTGATTGCATCTTCCATTTAAGGGCATGAAAATTTGCCTAGCTATATTGGAAATACTTTTTCCCATTCTTCCTCTAGGAGGAATCTCTTGAGCATAGTGGCTAGTTGCCTACAGACTTCTGCAAGAATAAAACAATCAAAGGCGTACCTAGGCAACCTCATGGGGGAGTCTTGAAAACTGCCAACCCTAATATAGGTGAATTTAGAAAATTGAGTGTAGAAGCTTCTAAATTTAGTCACAAAACCTTGAGCTTCAGAGCTCATTGTCTTAGCATAATCCCCAGTCAATTAGAAACAAAGCTTACCCAAGAAGGTCTCATGTACTTTTCTATAATTTTGAATTATATTGTTCTTGTGCAAGATTGGGAAACATTCATACACACACATACCCTCTGACCAGGGATAATGGGGCATCCCATTCCATTTTCTACTACAAGCTAGGCAATACATAAGATAAGATGACATATAAAAGCTACTCCCAGTAAGTTTTGAATTATTCAGCTATTCTCTCAAGGAGCTGGCAATTAACTTAGCCCAGTCTAGGATTTGTTTTCCCTCTAGAACAATTTGGACATGACAAAATAACCAATCAGAAAAGAAATAAGCCTTTGGGGACCCTCTCACTCTTTGTAGCATCACCATAATGTCATTGATATAGGAGTGTACATGGATTCTATTGAAGTTTTTGGGTAGGCGTGAACCTCCCCTTTGAGGGTTTAATAACCAATTTTTTGTCATGGAAGTATGATTTTCGTCTGCATTTTTTCAAAATTTTACAAGGGATTGTGCAGGGGAAAAGGCACAAAAGGTCTACTCTGGAATATGGAAGGCTAAGGATGCAATTTCCTTGCTAACAGACAATAAGATGTTGCCATCTTTCTTTAGAATAGGCCTAGTTCTTTGGTCATAATTATGAATACATTCATGAATCAACTCTGGGAAAATTATAGCAGGAGGGAAAGTAGTGGCAATGCAGAGTCTGCCATGTAGAATTTCTAAGGCTGGCATTTTTATTGTGAATTATAAATCCTTTATAATAATCCTTCTAAATCATAACCCTCTAGGTTAGTATCTATCACAACTGGGCCTTCATGGACCAATCTTGAAACACTCCCAAAAAAATGGAAGGCAAACTTCATTTCTGTATCAATCTTGTAACTACCAGAGAATTCTCTGAATATTTTGCAATTTTAATTTTAAAACACTACAGTGAGGGCAAATTGACTCGTCTTGTTCTGTAGAAACCTCTAAAAATTTGATCTCCAAAGTCCTTCCCTTCTGCCTACTCAGCTCTCGATAGCGACAATATTTCAAAATATTAATAGAGAGAAGGGCTTAAATAGAGATTGCAAAAGATTTAATCATTATCTCCAAATATTTATGGCAATAAAAGCAAAAAGTGTGATGTAATAGTTTATGCATGCAACTCATTAATGTTACTTGCACAAATTTTGATGTTGTATGAATTAATGATTGATTTGACACCTCATGCATATTTAAATGACACCACCACTTTTTTGCATTAAATGCCCTCATTCCTGTAGGAACCACTACTGAGCTGTCTAAAAGTTACCTTTTCCTTGTCATCTCATGTCACCCATAAATGCACTTGAACACCCTTGAACAAAGTTCAAGATGGTTCACATATGTTCAATATTGTTCAAGCCTGTTCAACCATCTGAATCAATCTTCAAGGTTGTTCAAAGGTGTTCAAAGATGTTCAAACCTATTCAAGAAAATCGTTAGCAAATGAACTTTATGGATTTTTCAAGCACGACAGGACCACAAGAATGAAATCTTTAGAGAATGATTAGACTCAAAAATCTTAAGGCACTTAAGATTGTTAGGAAACATAATGGCGACTCAAGAAATCACTTAAAAAGGACAAGTACCAGACTTGGACTAACAGGAGGGTAACATGGCATCCATGCTTACTGACCTTGGGGGGTTGAGATGAAACAAGGCAAAGGAAATAATGATGGTGGAGTTCATGTTGGCATTATAGGTGGTGGATTTGGCATTGGAGTCTGGAGAGAAGGTGTTGGTATTGGAGTTGGGAGAGAAGGTGGTGGAGTAGGAATTGGAGGTGGTGGAGAGGTTGGTGGAACAGGAATGTGAGGCATTTGAGTGGAAGTAGAAATCTCTCCTATAGACTTATTTTTGACTATATTAGGAGCCATCGTGGCATCTTGAGATTTGGGTCCTTGGCCGGTGTTAGAATCCATCCCCATGACATGTACATTTAGTGTAGGATTAGTGAACTGGGTCGGAGGTGGAGTGAGGGTTACTTGGGGCTGAATGAGTGATGGTGATCCCATGTCATATCTTGTTTTTGAATCTAGCATATCCTGTCCCTAGTCCAAAAAGCCTTCTAGGCCTTTGAAATCTGATATCTGGAATTCATCTGAACCTAAGGCATCTAGAGGTTTGTCCTATTCTTTTGGATCCTCTATGTGTTTTCTCATAGTCTCCTTTTCTTTCATCTTTTGAGACCTTGTTATTTTAATCAAAGATGTGTCTTCCCCTTCTTCTAGCTCTTCTTGTAAGGTTTCCATTCATGGAGATGTGGAAGCTCTCCTCCATTTATACATTTTGTTTCCTTCTCTCGTGGTAGAGAGAGATTGACCAGAAGTGGAAGGGCCTTCATCTTGTGTGACCTGTGATGATCCAATTGGAGGATCTATCTATCCTATCATCTTATTCTTGGAAGCTTTGTGCATAGGATTTGAACCATATTCTACTACATGCTCATGGCCATACAATGTCCCTGGATTTTGTGGTGGATCATTTTTGTATTACGATACAATGGATTTCTCTCCTCGTTTCTTATTAGCCTTCTTGGGTGGATCCATCAATGTCTTCACCAGAATAGGATCCATTTTATAGGGCCTTTTAATCCACACCTCCATGGTTCTGACCACATGCCGATCTTGGATATCATCTTTCTCATATTTATAAATTTCCACATTCAGGATGGGCCTATTGTATATGTTGAACACAATATAAATTGATTCCAACACTTTATCTGAATCATTCTCCCAAACCTTTGGGGGAATTGGGGTCTTCAAGGTCTCCTATGGAAGGGTAAGGGACATCCTCCAATAGTCCTTGATTCTTATCTCATGATCATCCACACAGTTTATCCAGCGATCTTTGAGGTATGGATCATGAATATAGAATTTTCCAATAATGTGGCTCTACATATCTATTGGGTTGAACCAAGCCTAGATAGTTTTGTATAATTGAAGTGTGTAGTCATCCCACTCAAAGGCCAAGGACTTGAAAAATTTCTTTTCTTGGAGAGTGTATAGGCCTAGGAGGATAGGAAAGTCCCAATAGTGCTTCTTCTTATGCTTTATATGTTCATAAGCATCTGCGAGTTGCCTGGACATTTCTATTATAATTATCCAGTCGGATGGGTAACTTGGAAACTTCTTTGGTTGCAAAGTAGATCATGCCACCCAGATGTATATAAATTTCCTAAAATATATGTAATAGGATCCGATGGCCCTTACTTTGGCAACTACTTCTTTTGACATTCTCTTCGCAAAATCACCTTTAATTGATCAGATGATTGCGAAGATGAAAGCATCATTTACTATCCTGTAATCTGAGATATCGTCTGGCATATTCACCCTTTTCACTAGCTGTGGGTATACAATATGGGGCCATGCATTTTGATCATTAATGTCCCCCCTTTTAGTGATCCTTGGATAGTCTACCAATGTGGCTAACAAGTACACTATGTATGTACTCATGTAGAATTTTGGATTATGTTTCACCGCAATCAGTTTCTCGTATAGTTTGTCACTGATAATGATGGCCCAATCAAACCTAGCCTTGTGGTTCCTGATATTTTCTATTAATAGGATCATCCAGTCCTCTAGTTGGATGGAATGAGGTAGTCCATACACTCAGCTCAAAAGTGTTACTACTACCTGGATGCCACCTCTTAGATATCCTCTTCTAAGGTCTATCTTGTCTAGTTTAGTCTTTGAGAGAGGTTGCTTGAGGTATTCCATGTTTGCAATATCATATGCCTCTTCACCTTTCTTCCTGAACCAACTGAGGACCTTTTCTATCAAGAAGTCATAGAATTTATCTACACCCTTATGGAGGTGGAAGACCTCTTCTATATTTTCTGGTCTTACGTCTAAAACCACTCATCCTTTTGTGTTTTTCACTACCCTCTCATCTAGGTTGTAGTGGTTTGCTAGGGTCATTATCATTTCTAAAGATATTATGGCCATTGGATGGGCTTCTACATTCACTAGGCTCGATAAGACCAGTGAGGTATAGTCTTTGGACCTTCCTATTGGCTGGGAGCACCTCACTAGGAACTCATCCTAGTCCATGTTTTTGATGTCAATATCGGTGATCCCTGCAAATTTGTTCCTGACCTTTGAAGGGGGTTGATTCCCCTTGTAAAGGTACTTCATTGGGGATGTTGTTTGTTTCTCAATCATTCCTTCAAGAAAAATGCAAGTATCAGTATCTTTTTTATTGAAAGGAAACTATGAAAAGCAAGGAAGAAAAATGATTTATCTAGGAAAATAGAAGCATAAAGCTTTTAAGAAGCCAGAAATGCAATTTTTTCTCTTTTGGCCCTTTCAGGATTTCAGACACCAAAAACTATGTCGAGGTTTGAAAATGCCAAAAGTATGAAAGAGCTAAGTCGGAGGAACAAGCCTTCTCATTCTTTTGGGGTGTGATAGTTTGACCAAGGTGTCAAACTCTGAAAGTCCAAAACCACGAAAATAAGGACCTTGTCACTCGGAGGTTTGGCCTTTTCAAACTTTTGGGGGTTTTAGACATCTCAGGGGTCCAAAACATTGACACCTCTAAAAAGCCAAAATTCACTTTGCAAAAACTCAAGGGGACAGATGCTTTTCATCCTTTCAAAGGCCAAAAACCTTCAACTAGGTTGCGACGCAGAAACCCTAAGGCCAACAAAAAACAACAAAATGAGAGAGAGAGAGACACCTCTGTGGGTCTAAGGCTGAAAACCATAGGGACTTGGGGAGGGAAAAATGAACCGACCAAGGATCCTAACCTAAACTGACCAAAGGCAAAAATAAAAACCCAACATAAAGAAGGAAACCCTACTTGTCAAGCACGTGAAGTGGAGGAAAAGGACTACAAGAAGCCGAGAAAGAGGAGCAATCAGCAATGAATGAGTGAGGATATGAGAAGAAATGGAGAGCATGCGGGGATGCAAAATAAAATGTAGAAGATGAAAAGCAAAAGTGAAAATCAAAAAAGGCAAGGGCCACTTAAATATCCCGCGAGGTGACGACACTAGGTTTCAGTGTTTTGGAGGCCAAAATGCTGAATTTTGGGTGGCCTCACCCCCTTTCGGTGTTTCAGGGTCTAAAACACTAAAAAGTTTGAAGGTTTTACCCTTCATCCTTTTTGGTGTTTCAGAGGCCAAAATACTAAAAGGGCCATGCTTGACATTTCAGCCATTTCAGTGTTTCAGAGGACTCTGAGTCCTCCAAAATTGTGAAAGGGCGAAAAGGCTAAAAAAACCTTTCCTTTCTCAATAGGCCCCATAGGAAACCCAATTCAAGGAATAGGGACATGGGAAGACCCATAAAACTAAAAAGATAAAAAGGAAAAAGGGAGGGTCCCCATAGTCAGAGGACCAAAATGGGGTGTGTGTTGTGGACCCACAAAAAATAGCCCTGACAAAAGGAGGAATGACCAAGGCATTTCTTCATCATCAAGACTCTTCTGGATTGTAACTTTGCAATAGAACAAAAACTAAGAGATGTGTGTGTCAACTATCTTTCAATGACTTTAAGTTTGAAGTTTTTGGCTAGTCTCTCATTGTGTGCTCACGTGTGTGTTAATATGAATTTAGAATAACTAAGAGGGGGGGTTTGAATAAGTTATCCTTAGGTCTAGATGTGCCCATATAATACTTTAAATCAACTTCAACATCTCAAATCTACCCGACAACATTAAACAATAAAAGTGTGTAGTTTACTGTATTAATGGAATAAACTTGCAGAAACTTAATAGTAAAACACAACAATAACATTCACACATTTTGACAACATGATTTAACATGGAAACCCAATATGGGAAAAACCACCGGTAACATACTACCAAAAGTTTACTCTTCTAAAGTAATGCCCTGTGAGGAGCCAACCCTATCAAAGGTTACAAAACACACTGTCAAATGTGACTTGGTTAAAGGATTTAATCACCCTATTAGGAGTGGCCTTGTTAGAGGACTTAGAACATTCCAATCTGAATGTCACCTTGTTTAGAGGATTTATACAATGACTGTTAAGTCAACCTGGTTAAAGGATTTATATTTTTACAATGGATAAAAAGAAAACAACACGTGTGATATGATTCATACAACTTACTTTGCAAATCCAGATCCAGTTTCAGCTCTAATACTAATTCACTGAGTGGCCTCCATTCTCATCTCAAACTTTAGATCTTCTTGGAAATCAATCAAACAATCTCTCTCTGCTTCTCTGTTCAGCCTTCTCTACTTAGATCTTTCCAATCAGTCAATTAACCATGCAACACTTTGCATTTTACTCTGATATCATAACAATAAAAATAGTAGGTTATATTATACCTCTTCATTTAGGTCAGATAAATCTTTTGCCGCTTAACCAAGATTGTAGATCTTAGGTTAGGTCAGATCTAACAGATCTTTCCATCTTATATTTAATTTACTTCTCCAATAAATTCATTAATTAACCATTGAATCCATGTGCTAATAATTATTTATCATGCATTAAATGAATATAGACCAATCTTAATTAATAATGCTTATCCCAATAAAATCAATTATGTCGGCCATAGATCTCAAATCTCATCAATAAACAAAATACTGATGCTCAGCATTACACTGTCTCTCTCAGAATTTCACTGGTGCTTGGCATCATCTTTGCTTTGCTCAGCATCACCTTTTTCTTTTCTCAACATCGAATTTTCTTTTCTCGGCATCGACCTTCCAGTGAACTATCAATGCTAGATAAACAACGTATCACTTTGCCAAAGTGCCAGATGATCAAGTACCCTGGTTTATACTCATAACTCAACCATTTCTTTGGTCTTCTTGTTATCCCATTCTTTTCAAATCTTCATCAATCAATGGATGAGGTACTCAAACATACAACAATAGTCTCACCAGTTAAGTTTTGACATCAATGACAAAATAACAATTGTCTACATTGTAGCAATATTTCCAACAATCTCCCTCTTTGGCATTGATGACAATACTAAACTATAAAACAATAATTTCAAACAAAAGTTACCATACAATCCAAAAAGATGTCTGTGTTCCTGATATGAAAAAATCTTCATTAATGTCTTTAGCTTCATTCAGACTCCCTCTGTGTCTATAATCACATGGATGTTTTCTATTTATTTTCAACTCCCTCTTTCAGTAATATCTCCCTTGTATCTGTTGTTACCTGTTGTTTTAGCAATAATCTCCCTCTTTGGAAATAATGCCAAAGATTGACATCTTTATCATGTAGAATTTTCTCTAAGCTAAGCTATGTATCATGATGTTCCTGTCATCTTTGTGTATGACTGATTTAATTTTCTGTTCTTGTTTTCCACTTCATAGTTTTTAGGCAGCATCCTAAAAATGTGACTTACTGTGCATCAATGTGTCAAGTGTTCTGATTAAAAAATTTGATGCAAAAGTACCATTCAGTACTAGTTAGCCTCAGTTAGGGGAATTACCCCTAATTTACCTCTTAGATACTCATGAGCATCCTTGGGTAACGCTTTTATAAATATGTCTACCAACTATTCCTTAGTGTTCACATATTCCAGTCTCACTTCCTTGTTCTGTACCAGCTCCCTCAAGTAATGATACTTGATAGCTATATGTTTTTTCTTAGAGTACATTACATGATTTCTAGAAATATTAATGGTACTCATGTTATCACAATATATGACAACTGGTTCTATGATCTCCTCTTTCATACCTTTCAGTAGTATCTTCAACCACACAATGTTTGAACAGTTAACTGCTGCTGCCATGTACTCGGCTTCAACTGTAGATTGTGAGGTGCAATTATATTTCTTGCTTGTCCAGGAAACCAATCTTTTCCCCAAAAGAAATGCTCCTCCTATGGTGATTTTTCTATCATCAATATTACCAACCCAGTCAGAATTAGTATAGAATCTGAGTTCAAATTTGTCATTCCTTTTGTAATATAGACCATACTCTTCTGTACCTTTCAAATATCTCAAAATTCTTTTTACTACCATAATATGTCTCTTTTGGATTAGCAGAAAATCTAGCAACAATTCCAACTGCTAATGCAATATTAGTTCTACTATGTACAACATATTGTAGCTTACCAATCATTGATCTATATAGCGTTTGATTTACCTCTTTTGTATAATCATTCTTTGTCAACTTCTGCCCAGTAGCCATGGGTGTACTCACTGGTTTTGAATCTTCCATACCAAAAATTTTTAGTATCTCTTTGATATATTTTGATTGTGTAATATAGATACCATTCTTCATTTTATGTATTTGTAGTCTGACAAATAATTTTATCTCTCCAAACATAGACATTTTAAATTCAGTTTGCATCTCTTTTGAGAATGCGTTACATATCATATCTTGTCCACTGAATATGATGTCATCAACAAAAATTTCAAACAATAAAATTCCTTTACCTTGCTCTATCTTCAAATACAGATTGTTGTTGTCATTAGTTCTTGCAAATCCAATCTTCATCAGATAATTGCGCAATCTTTTGTACCATGCTCTTGGTTCTTGCTTCAGTCCGTATAACACCTTGTGCAATCTACAAACCATGTTCCTCTTACTTGGGTCAACAAATCCATCAACTTGTTCAATATATACTTCTTCTTCTAGTATCCCATTTAGAAATGTGGACTTCACATCCATTTGATAGACTTTAAATCCTTTATAGGCTGCATATGCAAGTAGAGTTCTCACACCCTCCAATCTTGCAACTGGGGCGAATGTCTCTCCATAGTCAATTCCTTCCTCTTGTGCATAACCCTTGCATACCAGTCTTTTTTTATTCCTTGTGACCTTTCCATGTTCATTCAGCTTGTTTCTGAATACCCACTTGGTACCAATTACATTTTTATTTTTAGGTCTAGGTACTAGTGTCCATGTCTTGTTCTTTTCAATCTGGTCTATCTCTTTGTTCATGGCTTGAATCCAGTCTTCATTGTCCAAAGCATATTTTAGTGTCTTAGGCTCGAAATCACACAACAAACATGTGTCTTCTCTTAATTTGCCTCTTGTCATGACTGTTGAATCCTTTGATCCTATGATTTGATCAGGTTTATGGTGCCTTCTTACATATTTTTCTAGAGAAGGCTCTTTCTCAGCATCATTTTGATCATTTAAGTTTAGTTTAGGGTGAAACTGTGACTCAACATCTCCATCAGATAGCTCAGAAGTCACTTCCTGTTGCCTGGCAATGTCATTCTATGTCTCGGCAGGTGCAGACTGTTGCTTGGCAACTTCATTTTCAGTCTCATTAGAATCCTCTTCTTCAAGATATGTGAATGATCTGTTAGAATTCAAACATTTGTATGCTTTAATTTTAGTAGAATATCCAAGAAATATGCCTTCTTCTCCTTTAGCATCAAGTTTACCATTTCTGTTATCCTTTAGTATAAAACATTTACTTCCAAAGACTTTGAAGTAACTTACAGTAGGTGCATATCCATACCATAGCTCGTAAGGTGTAGAATTTGTACCTTTCTTGACTTATACTCTGTTTATGGTATAGACAACTATGCTTACAACTTCTCTCCAATATTTATGTGCAACATTTTTCTCCATCATTAATGCTCTTGCAAAATCCTGATAGATCAATTTCTTCTTTCAACTATACCATTCTGTGGTGGCATCCTAGGTGCTGACATCTATCTTTTTATCCCTCGGTCATTGCAAAACCTATTGAACTCATTAGAAATAAATTCTCCTCCTCTGTCAGATCTCAGACATTTCAGGCTCTTACCTGTTTCCTTTTCAACTTTTGCCAAGAACCACTTAAATAACTGAAATGCATCAGATTTTTCTTTTAGAAACATAACAATCATCATTCTAGAGTAGTCATCTACAAATAAAATAAAATATTTGTCACCATAGTAACTTTTATCACCAATAGGTCCATAAAGGTTAGTATGAAATAATTCCAAAATATTCTCAAAAGTATGAGTTTTTCTTTTAAAGCTAGATTTAGTCATCTTGCCCAACTGACATTGCTTACACATTGCATTTTCAGGTTTCTTTAATTTAGGCAGACCTCTAACCTTTCTCAGTTTACTTATGCTTACCAATTTATCAAAGTTAACATGACATAGCCTCTTATGCCATAGCCAAACATCATTATATTGTCCAAACAAACATGTCTCTTCAGCTAAATCCAGAAAAAACAAGTTACCTTTTTTTTGCTCACCACTTTCGACTAATTCTCCATTTGTATCATAGATCTTTGCTTTCCTGTGATGGAACTCAACTCTATAACAAGAAGTGTTTAGCTGTGAAACACTCAACAAGTTATACTTAAGATCATCAACCTAGTACACATCATCACATCTAATCTTATTAGTCAATTGAACTGATCCCTTTCCTTTGACTCTACAAGGTGTGTCATTACCAAATTTGACATATCCACCTTTGCATTGATCTAATGTTTCAAATTTTTCCTTATCACCAATCATGTGATGTGAAAAACCACTGTCAATAATCCAATGGTCACCTTTACTCATGTAAGAAATTAGTGCAGTTTTCTCATCATCATCAGAATCATCTTTCATTGCAACATACACTACTTATATATCATTTTCATCATATTTGTCAGATTCACTTTCAGAAGCTTCTTCAACTATATAACAGGATTTCTTACCTTTTTCTTTGTAGTCTTTGTACTTTCTGTAGTCGCAGTCATCCTTTCTATCTTTATACTTGTTTTCCCTTCTTTTATCCTTTTCATTCTTGTCAGGGCATCTAGCAGCAATATGACCAACTTTGTTACAAGAAAAATAAATAATAGGAAGTTTACCTTTGAATTTTCCTTTTCCTCTTGCTAGTCTTCTTTCCATAAGTGCCTCAAGCTCTTCAAGATCATCATATGAGGTGTCACTGTCACTGTCTACACATTTCTTTCCTTCCTTAGATTTTTTGATGACCAACTATGAATTGAATGCAGTTTCAATAGCTTGTGGAGTATAGTTGTCAAAATTTGACATCTCAAATGCAGTAAGTCTGCCTACCAGACTTTCTAGAGTTAAGTTGTTATTAGGAGTACATCTCAGTTCTTGAATTATAGATACTCTAATAGCATAAATAGGAAGAAGTGTTCTCAGCACCTTGCTCATAATAGTATCATCATCAATGACTCCCTTAGCTCCTCTAATAGCATTTACAACTTCCATTATCCTATCATAGTATTGAACTATATTTTCTCCTTGCATTTTTAAATCATCAAACTTACCTCTCAAGCTTTCAGATTTTTCTCTCAGTACATTTGTATCACCTCCATAGATAGTTGTAAGGGTGTCCCACATCTGCTTTGCGCTTGTACAATCTTTGATGTCCTCAAATTCATGATAGTTTAGAGATGATGCAAGTTCCAGCATTGCTTGATTATGTTCATGCTTCTCTCTTAGTTCTGCAACATTCAGAGTTCCAGTAGGAGCTACATATTCTATTTCAATATGTCATTTAGTAGATTCACCAATACTAGCCAGATGAAGTTTCATCAAACTTTTCCATGCAGGAAAATTTTCCTTGTTGATCTTTGGTTCGTCCCTTTTATACATCTTGATCTTTATCTCCAAGTACCTTCAAACTTTTCGAGAGAACTCAGCTCTGATACCAATTGTTAATATGAATTTAGAATAACTGAGAGGGGGGGGGGTGAATCAATTATCCTCAGGTCAAAATGTGCCCATATAATACTTTAAATCAACTTCAACAACTCAGATCTGCCTGGCAGCAGTAAACAATAAAAGTGTGAAGTTTACTGTATTAATGGAATAAACTTGTAGAAACTTAATAGTAAAACACAACAATAATATTCACACATTTTGACACCATGATTTAACATGGAAATTGAATATGGGAAAAACCACCAGTAACATGCTACCAAAATTTTACTCTTCTGAAGTAATGCCATGTGAGGAGCCAACCCTATCAAAGGTTACAAAACACACTGTAAAATGTGACCTGGTTAAAGGATTTAATTACCCTATTAGGAGTGGCCTTGTTAGAGGACTTAGAACATTCCAATATGAATGTCACCTTGTTTATAGGTTTTGTACAATGACTGTTAAGTCAACCTAGATAAAGGATTTATACTATTACAATGGCTAGAAGGAAAACAACAGGTGTGATATGATTCATACAACTTACTTTGCAAATCCAGATCTAGTTTCAGCTCTAATGCTAATTCACTAAGTGGCCTCCATTATCATCTCAAACTTCAGATCTTCTTGGAAATCCATCAAGAAATCTCTCTCTGCTTCTCTGTTCAGCCTTCTCTGCTTAGATCTTGCCAATCAGTCAATTAACCATGCAACACTTTGCATTTTACTCTAATATCTTAACAATAACCATAGTAGGTTATATTATACCTCTCCAATACAGTCATTAATTAACCACTGAATCCATGTGCTAATAAAAATTTCTCATGCATTAAATGAATATGGACCAATCTTAATTAATAATGCATATCCCAATAAAGTCAATTATGTCAGCCATAGATCTCAAATCTCATCAATAAACAAAATACTGATGCTCATCATTACACTGTCTCCCTCGGCATTTTACTGGCACTCGACATCATCTTTGCTTTGCTCGGCATCACCTTTCACTTTGCTCGACATCAACTTTTCTTTGCTCAACATCGACCTTCCAGTGAACTGTCAGTGCTAGATAAACAATGTATCACTTTGCCAAAGTGGCAGATGATCAAGTACCTTGGTTTATACTCATAACTCAACCATTTCTTTGGTCTTCTTGTTATCCCATTCTTTTCAAATCTTGATCAATCAATGGATGAGGTACTCAAACATACAACAATAGTCTCACCAGTTAAAGTTTGAAATCAATGAAAAAATAACAATTGTCTACATTGTAGCAATCTTTCCAATAGTGTGTTCATTCCTTGACCTTTGGTTGTGGTAACCAGAATATTTTTTAGATGTTCCCAACTTTTTTCCATGTAGACTGAGGCTTCTCAGAAAGAGCTTTGCTACCAGTCAGGCATCCATAGCACCGAAATTTTTTTCCCTGTATCCTAAATATAACCTTTCTCTACTGCCAGCTAGGTGTCTATAGCCTTGATAGAGATTGTTACAGTCACCCTCATCTATTTTGTTTGCTAGGCTGTGGCATTTGTAGGAGAGTTCTGTTCTTTGAACAGTTGTTCTTATTTTCTTCTTGGTGCATGAAATGTATCAGGCTCTTGATTTATGTAATTCCATGCATTCAGGTTCATACCATCTTCTTTGATTGATCCAAGTTGCGATTAGGCTGTGCTACTCAGATTTTACACTTGTGACCTCTTCGGGCCACTATTATTTTATGTTCTCTTTCCTCACTTTCTTCAGCTATTTTTTCCTTTTTTTTCGCTGCCTTTGCATTCATTTAGACTTGGGTTCTGGGATAGGTGGGTACCCAAATCCACTCACTAATGCTGGTTGCAATCGATAAATGCTCAAGAAATAAATGATCTTGGGTGTCGTATGTTAATGTGTTTTGTGATTAGGATGGCTGAGCTTTCAACATCTTCTTGTTTTCCAATGATAGATGCCACTACTTTGCCTTTTGGAGTGTTTTATGCACTACATGTTTTCTTTGGAGAATTTGACTAAGATATACCTCTGCTCTAATTTAGGAACCCTTTGGAATTAATCCAAGACACACTTGACCCAAGGAAAAATAAGCCCAAACAAAAGGAGGTGACCATGGATGGAAGAAAGGGGCTGATGGTGAAGAAAATGAAAGACTAAAAGAAAGAAAAAAAAAACAATGATACACGGGACAAAAGGCAGTCCCGCTTAGGATCCAAATTAATATTTGAGGAATTTCCCATTGAATGGAAATGGGATCAACTCTCCATTTAAGGTGTTGATCCTAAAAGTGTTCTCTCCCAAGATATTTGATATCTAATAGGGGAATATCCACAATTTTTGAAATTTGGTGTGGCTCCCCGACTTTTCATTTTCATTATCCCACATAAGGACAATGTCAAACATCCTAAAGGCTTTAATGGTGGCTCTCTTGTCGAACCACCACTTGACGATGGCCTGGTGCTTCGATACATGCTCCAAGGTTAGGTTTCTCTTCTCCTCCAGGTTGAGGAGGTTCATGAGTCTAACTTGTACTCAATCTTTGCCTCCCACATATTGGTCCATAAATCTCAAGATTGGGATTTTCAAGTTCATATGGAAGATTGGTTGCAATCCATAAACCAATTAGTATGGGGATGTACCCAAAGCATTCTTGATCCTCACCCTATCTTTCCACATGGAATATTTCAGTTGCGTGTGCCAATCCCGAGGATTGTCGTCGAGGAGATGTTTGATCACTGTTGTTAAGTTCTTATTGGTAGACTCTGCTACACCATTGCCTTGTGAATAATAATTGGAAGAAAATTTGAGGATTGCCTATTTTTTGAAGGCCCATTGTGTGAGCGAGGTAGATGAGAAAGAAGGAGCATTGTCACATACCAGAAAGAATGACATTCCAAACCTGGTTATGATGTGTTCCTCCAGGAATGTGGTCACCACCTCTGTGGTGCAATTATTCAATGATTGGGCCTCTGTCCAACATGTGCAATAATTGGTAGCTGTTAGAATTAACTTGTGTCCTACAGATGAAGGGGGTTTAATCACTCAAACAAAATCTAAGCCTCGTTGGGCAAATAGAGGTACCTTGTATACTAGATATAAAGGCATTGCCAGATTTCTCTCTCGGGTTGCACTTGTTTGGAAAGTGTGGCATGATCTCACATGTTCTCCAGTTTCTTTGAATAATTTTGGCCAAAAATACCCTGCCCTCAAGATTTTGTGAGTGGTCGCCTCAGCTAAACTGTGCCTTGTCCCATATCTATCATGGAAATCTTCTAGGAATTTCTTTGCTTCGAGCCTATCCAGGCACCTAACATAAAGACCCTCACAGTTGTATTTATATAGCTGGCCATTATTTGACATGTAGGAGATGCTTTTGATTTTCAAAACCCTTCTGTGTGAGCTATTCATCCCCTTTGGGTAGCGATTCTGTTGTAGGTAGTAGACCACATCCTGATACCATATATTAGTGATCACACCTTGATCGGTGTAAGTTTGGCATACTATACCTTCTTCAACTTAAGAGATTAGTCTTGTCAAGGCTTGGCCTCTTACTAGCTTCATTGGCTAGATTTCTAGGTCAAAATGTTATAAGATGGCCATCCATTTTCCTCTTCGCTCTCCTAGCTCATTTTCCATCAGCAGAGATTTTACAGCTATGTCTGGGACTATCCTGAAGACTTTGCTCCTCAAGATGTAGTGCCAAAATTTGTTTACTGCTTTGACTAAAGAAAAATATTATTTGTCTAGGTTGGGGTACCCGACTTCAGCGTTCTTAAGGGGGCAACTCATGAAAGCTATTGGTCTTTCATTCTCCCCATCTTTCTTCTATGTGAGGATGCCAACACAAGAATGTTATGATGTGAAAGAGTACACCTTGAAAGGAATAGTGTAATCTAGACTAACAAGAACAGGGGTTATGGCTATGGCATTCTTGATTTCTTCAAATTAATTCCTCACTAGGGGATTCCACTCAATCTTAGCATCCTTCTTCAACATGTCATTGAGTAGTTTTACTATCTCAACAAAACCGCTAATGAACTTTCTTACAAAGTTGATCTTCCCGAAGAAAGACTTCAATTCTTTGCGACTATGAGGTGGTGTTAGTTTGAGAATGGAATGGACCCAGTCGAGGTCAATTACTATTCCTATTTTTGAGATTATGTGTCCAAGCAACTTTCCCTCTGTCACCCCGAATACACATTTTTTAGTATTTAGGGAACTCCCATATTTCCTACATCTTTGGAGGACCTTCCTTAAGTCACTTATATGATCTGTTCGTTGTTTTGAAAAAATAGTCAAATCATCCATGTAGATGATGATACATTTGCTGACCAACACTTTGAAAGCAATGTCCATTGCTCTTTGGAAAGTAGCCCCGACATTGATTAAATCAAAGGTCTTCTGTTGATAGGCAAATGTACCCCATTTGGTGGTGAATGTAATCTTTGATATGTCTTCCTCTTGCACCATTACCTAGTTTTACCCTAAATATCCATCCAGAAAGGACATTATTTGGGAACCATTCACTACTTGCAATACCTCGTCAAGAGAAGGGAGTGGGTAGTTATCTTTCTGAGAGGCTTTGTTCAGGTTTTGGAAGTCCACACATAGTCGAATCTCACTAGTATTATTTCTCATGAGTACCAAGTTTGCCACCCATGTGGAGTGTCGTATGCGGAGTATGATTCTACCATCTAGTAGTTTCTAAACTACCTTTTGTATCAAGGGCTCCATAGTAGGGTTGATGGGTTGTTGACATTGGCAGAATGGTTTAGAATATAGCTTTAATGGGATATTATGCATAATTATTGAGGTGTTGTATGTTATTAGTTCTTCATAACTCAAAGCTATGACATATCAATACTCTATAAGGAGGTGGACCATCTCATCCTTTTCCTCTTTGATACATATTCTCCCAATGTGAACTTCTCTTGGCTCATCTTTGGTGCCAAGGTTATATGATTCATACTCTTTAACATCAGGTGGTATGTTTGGACGTCTTTTCATAGTGGTCTCATCGCTGTCAAAAATCCTCTCTAGTTCCACCATTCCTTTGGGTATGGAATTGGTTCTTAGGTTTATGATGCCTTGATCATCAAACTCTTCCATCCTAACTTCTTCCTCCACCTCTTCTTTCTCTTCGTCTATGATTTGTTTCTCGAGCACCCTTGCACACATGATAAAATCAAGGATATGTTGGTCATCTTGAAAGACTTGGAAATTTTTAATGTTATCTAGTGTTAGTAATAACTGAGAGGGTGGGTGAATTAGTGGCCTCAAAAATATTCCAATAATCAACCCAAAAACTTAGTACCACAATATTTAGCCTCTAGTTATCTTCATTCCTATAAGATGAATGCCTTCAAATACAATTATAAAATTACTACTACTCGGAATGCTTTGTTAAACCTTATACTATATGTTTACCAAGTACCAGTCTATTAATTTACCAAAAGATAGTTAATTATCTAGATTATACTGATCAATCCAGTTAAGCTATGTGTAATGCAAAACACTAAAGTAATGACTCATAAACACATTGACACATGGATTTTTAATGTGGAAACCCTATTAAGGGAAAAAACACTTGGGATCGGTAACCCAAAGTTTTCACTCTTCTGAAGTGAGCTTGGTGAAGAGACAACCCTATTTAAGGTTACAAACACACTGTAAGGTGTGACCTTGTTAGAGGATTTAAAATTTTAGTCTATCACTTGATATCAGGTATCTCTATGCTACCCTCCTTGATCAAACACTCACTTGGCCTATCAATGGGTATCTGGCATCTCATGCTATCTTCATAATCAAACTTTTTGATACTCCTATGGATGTATCTCAATATAGAAAGGATCTTTAAATCCTGCTTGGTCAAGAGACTTTCTGAATCAATGGTTAAACTAAAATAGTATGATTTGTTCACATATACAACTTATGCTTATAGATTTTTAGATCTATTGTAATCTCATAAAACTAATCTGATCAATATATCTCTGTTAATACCTTTGCTCCACATTACTTCTGCTCAGTGATGATGTGCTCTGTTGCTTGGTGTCCATAGAAAACTTTAGCTCTTTCCTCAACTTGATTGATCATGATTGTATAAAGTTTCTCTTCATCAGTTTCTCTTAAGCATCCTCTTTTCATTCATTCACCCACTCTTTTCATAATGAATTAAGTTGTCTCTTTTATAGACATGATATCACCATTGTTAGGTTCTTTATTTTCTTGATCTTGGCGTGATCCAAATTTCTCGCCAATTAGATTTAAATAAAAAATCTTGTTTTATCTCACAGAGATCTTCTTGCCAACTGGAAAAAATAGATTTAAATTCTTTACTTATCTCTGGCTTTATCTTGTCGATGAAAACAAAGATAACTACTAGTTAAGTCCATATTTAGCTCTTCCAGCTAGATATTTTGTAATTTCTGAACTCAAGTTAATTTTAGTGTCTAACTCTTTGATAGATTTGGTCAACACTCTAGTTCCCCTCAGGCTTCTCTGTTGGTTTACACTATGTTTCTGGCCATCAATTATGCTTGTGATTCTAATCATCGGTAATGCTCATTGGTGTTCTTGCTTGGACATCCCTGTGACTTGACTTTTGGTGATCTTTTTCCATCAGTTTCCACTGACCGTCAGTGTTTGAATTCATATTGTGAATGCTTGTCTTTTATGCATTACTGAAAGCATAATATTTATCTCTTTGATTCTCTAAAGTCTTTGACACTTTGATTATAACTGATTAGATTATATCAAGTTGACATAAATGACAATACAATCCATTAACTAATTTTATGTCTTGCAATATCCTTCTGCATTTTGGTGATCAACTTAACATCTTCAAACATTCAATCAGTTACATGTCATCAATCTCTCCCTTTGGCATTGATGGCAACATACTATATTATCATACTAAAATATTACTAATACAATATGAAATATAAAAGTTTCATCAAGCTTTCCTAATATAACTTATTACAAATGTCTGGCTTTTAGTAAGCTCAAAATAGCTTAGATTTGTTTCATGCAGAATGATTGTCTTCAATCTTCAATTCTTTCACTGGATAGATGTATCATTTGATATATTTGTTCTGATAAGTGCTCTACCATGTTCCTCCTCTTGATAATCTCTTTTTATTTTGACAACAATCTTTCTCTTTGTATGAACTCTCTCCCTTTGTTACTTCTCTCCCTTAGATGGATATTTCATATGTAATCAATTTCTCTCCCTTAGAATATTGATTAACTCTTTCTTTCTAATTTTCAGGAACTTCACTTCATGGATAATGATATAATCTCTTATGATCAATGAGATAATCTCTCCCTTTTTGATTTAATGAGATAATCTCTCCCTTTTTTATAATGAGACTCTCCCTGATGATAACGAGCTGATGATAATGAGATAATCTCTCCCTTTGAAAACAATTCCAAAAAAAATCATCTATATCATGTTCCATCCTTTTACATAATATATTCCTTGAATTTCCCTATCTAAAAAAAATACAATGTCTTTGGTTTTCAGTGCAGATTTGTACCTTGCTATGTATAGATGTATCTGTTTCTATTCATCTTAGTGTTTGCATCAACATGAATGATCTTGTAATTTGATATAGGCTGATAAAATCCTCCTAGTCAGCTTACTAACTGATAGACAAGGGTTGGACCCCTAGTCTCTGTCTCAGGTACTCAAAAGTATCTTTCAGTAATGGCTTGGTGAATATATCGGCTAACTATTCCTTTGATTGAACATATTCTAGTATCACCTCATTTGCTTGCACTTGTTCTCTTAAATAGTGATACTTGATAGAAATATGCTTAGTCTTAGCATGCATGAATGTATTCTTAGAAATGTTAATTGCACTGGTATTACCATAGTAGATAATTATTAGTTCTATAATCTTCATATTCATACCTTCCAGTAACTGTTTGATCCATGCAATATTGGAGCAATTTGTAGCAGTAGCCACATACTCTGCTTCTGCAGTTGACTGAGAGATGCATCCTTTCTTCTTACTGATCCATGTGACAAGTTTTCCACCCATGAAGAATGCTCCTCTAGTTGTGCTCTTTTGGTCATCAATGTTTCCAAATCAATCAACATCTGTATAGACTTGTAGCTCAAATTATCCTTCTCTTTTATACCATAAGCCATAATCCTTAGGGTTCTTCAGATATCTCAGAATTCTCTTGACAATAGTCATATGTGATTCTTTGGGATTAGCAGAGAATCTTGCAGCTATTCCAACTGCATGTGTTATATCTAGTGTGGTATGAACAACATACATCAATTTTCCAATCATTGATCTATATAAGGTCCGATTTACCTCATTGGATTTGTCTTCTTTTGTCAGCTTACATCCAGTAGCCATAGGTGTTCCAACTAGTTTGGAATCTTCTATCTTGAATATCTTTAGCACTTCCTTGATGTATTTGGACTGAGTGATATATATGCCTGCATCTTGTTGAAGAATCTGTAGACCAAGAAATAATTTGATCTCACCAAACATAAAGACATTTCAAATTCCTTTCTCATTTCATTAGCAAAGGATTTGCATAACAATTCATTTCCCCCAAAAATGATATCATCAAAAAAAATTTCAGCAATCAAAATATTACCATGGGTATCTTCTTTTAAGTACAGATTGCTATTTTCACTTGTTCTAACAAATTTTATGCTAATGAGATAGGAGTGAAGTCTTTCATACTAGGCTCTAGGTTCTTGTTTCAATCCATACAAGGCTTTATGTAGTCTACATACCATGTTTCTCTTGTTTGGATCAACAAACCCTTCTGGTTGTTCAATGTTTACCTCTTCTTCCAGTATTCCATTTAGGAATGTAGATTTGACATCCATTTGGTATACCTTGAATCCTTTAAATGCAACATAAGCAAGTAAGATTTTAAATCCTTCTATTTTAGCAATGGGGGCAAAGGTTTCACCATAATCAAGACCTTCTTCTTGTGCATATCCCTTGCATACTAATCGTGCTTTGTTTCTAGTGACTTATTCATTCTCATTTAGCTTGTTTCTAAATATCCATTTGGTACCAATGACATTCTTGTCATCTTATCTCGGTACTAGTGTCCATGTACTATTCTTCTCAATCTGTTATATTTCTTCATTCATAGCACTGACCCATTCTTCATTCTCAAGTGCATTGTTAATAGATTTAGGCTCAAAATCACAAAGTAAACATTTGGTGTTTAGTGACTTACTTCTTGTTCTTGTTCTAGCCTTCTTGTCTCCTATGATTTGATTCAGTGGATGATGTCTTCTGACATACTTGGAAAGTTTTGGTTCAGCCCCGTGTTCATGATTCTGATCATCTTCTTGACCTTTATTCTCATCTTCATTGTTCGGAACATCATCTTGAGGATTTTCATAATTTTTGGTAATTGCAACCTGATGCTCGGGTGCAATGTTCTAATGCTCGAGAGTGATACACTATTTCTTGGGTAGAGTGTTAGGTTCTATATAAAAAAACCTGTTGTAGTCCTTTGGTTCCTTTTTTCTTTCCTTATCATTCTTTTTTGCAAATTCATCTATTTTCACATTTGCACTTTCAATGATTTTGTTAGATGACTTGTTAAGACATTTATAAGCCTTGATTTTGGTTGAGTACCCTAGAAAGATACCTTCATCACTTTTGGAGTCAAATTTTCCATTTCTATCATCCTTCAATATATAACATTAAATTCCAAAGATTCTAAAGTAACTTACATTGGGTGTATGACCATACCAAAGCTCATATGGTGTCTTCTTTGTGGCCTTCTTCAATTGTACTCTATTTAATGTGTAGACAGCAGCACTAATAGCTTCCCTCCATAAAATTTGAGTGATGCTTTTCTCAATCATCAATGTTCTTGCACAGGCAACAATTGATCTGTTTCTCCTTTCAAAAATTCCATTTTGTTGTGGTGTTCTCGGTGAAGAAACTTGTCTTTTGATTCCATGCTCATTGCAGTAGTTAGTGAATTATTCTAAAGTAAATTCCCCTCCTCTATCTGACCTTAAGCATTTTAATTTCTTTTCACTTTGTTTTCCTACCATTACTTTATACCATTTAAACATCTTAAATGCTTCTGATTTATCTTTTAAGAACATAAATGTCATAATTCTAGAATAATAATCAACAAAGAGAATAAAATACCTATCTCCATAGTAGCTTTTTGTCTTCATGGGTCCACATAGATTTTTATGGACTAATTCTAGAATTGTATTAGATGTATGGGTTTTCCTCTTGAAACTAGACTTTGTCATCTTACCTTTCTTACAATTTTTGCACATGATATTCTCAGGCTTCGTCATGCTCGCTAAGCCTCTGACATTCCTTTTGTTGCTTATCTTTATCATGTCATCAAATTTTACATGACACAATCTTTTGTGCCACAACCATATGTCTTCTTTTCTATCCATTAAACAAGTGTTGTTATTGTCATCAAGATAGAAAAGGTTACCCTTTGTCTGCTCACCGGTACCAATCAATCTTCCTAATTTATTGTAGATCTTTTCCTTCTTATTTTCAAATGCTACTTTGTGACCTGAATTGTTCAGCTATGAAACACTTAACAAATTATAATTCAGTCCTTTTACTAAGTAAGTATTTTCACATTTTATCAGGTTATTCAACATTATGGTTCCTTTACCTTCAACTGGACAAGGTGTATCATTTCCCATTCTTACTGAACCACCATTATAGTATTCAAAAGTCTCAAAATTTTATTTATCACTGGTCATATGGTGAGTGCAACCACTATCTATGATCTAGACATAATTTTTACTAACTATATATGAGTGCAGTTTCTACATACCTTTCTTTATCTTCATCTGAATCATCCTTCACGGCTACAAATACCATCTCGATGTCTTCTTCTGATTTGGTGTTAGTATTATCAACTTTGTTCTCAGCTAGGTAACAAGATTTCTTCCCTTTGTCCTTGTAGTCTCAGGTATCTCTTTTGTCAGATTGTTGGTTTCTCTGGTAAACTCTGTTATCACCTCTATCAAACTTCTCATATGATCTATCATTTCCTCTGTCATATTTTCTTCTATTTGGACATCTTGTAGAAAAGTGTCCAACTTCTTTACAATTGAAACATACAAGTGGTAATTTACCTTTGTATTTACCTTTGCCTCTCTGCAATCTTCTGGCCATAAGTACTTCAATCTCATCAAGACCTTGATCCTCATTATCACTGTCACTATCATTTCTAACAGCATGTCTATGACCTGAATATCTTATCTTTAAAGAAGATTTGAATGCAGATTCTATAGATGGTAAGACACTACTGTGAAAGTTATTCATCTCAAATGAAATTAGTCTACCAATCAGACTATCTAGAGTAACTATATTGTTTGCAACTTCTCTCATTTCTTGAATAGCAGAAACTCTAATAGCATATATAAGCAATAAGGTTCTTAAGATTTTACTTACCACTGTCTCCTCTTCAAGTGTACCTCCAACTCCTTAAATAGCATTGACTACCTCTTTGATTCTACAGCTATACTGAGTGATATTTTCTCCTTCTTTCATCCTTAAGTAATCAAACCTCCCTCTTAGGCTTTCTTCCATTTCCCTTAATACATTAGCATCTCCTCCATGTACCAGCTTGAACTTATCCCACATATGCTTTGTAGAGGTGGAGGTTTTGAAATCTTCAAACTCAACATCGGAGAGTGATGATGAAAGTTCTATCATCATGTAGTTATGCTCATGCTTTACTCTTAATTGCTCAATGTTGGAATTATATTGAGATGATGTACTGAGAGGGGAGGGGTGAATCAATACCTCTAAAACTTTTCTTGGTTAGCCCATTAACCCTTAATCATCAATTTGTAAATTATCTTATCTAACTATTCATCTTTCTTTATGTATATGAAATCATATCATAAATTCTTTTAGTATGTAATCATAACAAGAAAATTCATGAAAATAGATAACACATGACACAAGATATGATATCGTAGAAATCTCCTGTTAGGAAGTAAAAATTGCGGTGGGGATTGTTACCCACAAGACTTCACTATCTACAGATAAGAAGGGGCCAGTTAAGGCTTACAATTGGTCACTTCTGATGACCTACCATGTTAGGAGTATTACAGTGGAGACCTGTTAAGATCTACTTCATTTGAAGCTTTAGCAACACTGTTAAGTGTG
>MU227596.1:50846-91651 GCA_018584345.1 Thuja plicata | reverse complement strand
TCTTTATGTATATGCAATCATATCATAAATTCTTTTAGTATGTAATCATAACAAGAACATTCATGAAAATAGATAACACATGACACAAGATATGATATCGTAGAAAACTCCTGTTAGGAAGTAAAAATTGTGGTGGGGATTGTTACCCACAAGACTTCACTATCTGTAGATAAGAAGGGGCTGTTAAGGCTTACAATTGGTCACATATGCTTTGCAGAGGTGGAGGTTTTGAAATCTTCAAACTCAGCATCAGAGAGTGATGATGAAAGTTCTATCATCATGTAGTTATGCTCATGCTTTATTCTTAATTTCTCAAGAGTGTGAGGTCCTGTAGGAAACACATATTCAGTATATAAGTATTGAAAAATATCATTTCCAATACCTTATAGGTGGAGTCTTATTCTGCTTTGCCATGATTCAAAGTTGTCTTTATTCAACTTGGGCACATCTCATCTATTCATCTTGTGATCTTTTGCTTGAGCTGTTAGACTCCCTTTCTAAGCACACAAGATCTGATACCAATTGTTAGTAATAACTGAGAGGGGGGGTGAATCAGTGGCCTCAAAAATATTCCAATAATCAACCCAAAAACTTAGTACCAGAATATTAAGACTCTAGTTATCTTCAGTCCTATAAGATGAATGCCTTCAAATACAATTATCAAATTACTACTTCTCAGAATGCTTTGTTAAGCCTTATACTATATGTTTACTGAATAGCAGTCTGTGAATTTACCAGAAGACAATAAATTATCTAGAGTATACTGATCAATCTAGTTAAGCTATGTGTAATGCAAAACACTAAAGTAATGACTCATAAACACATTGACACATGGATTTCTAATGTGGAAACCTTATTAAGGGAGAACCACTTGGGACCGGTAACCCAAAAGTTTCACTCTTCTGAATTGAGCTCGATGAAGATCCAACCCTATTAAAGGTTACACACATACTATTAGGTGTGACCTTGTTAGAGGATTTAAAAGTGTAGTCTATTACTTGATATTGGGCATCTCTATGCTGCCTTCCTTGATCAAACACTCACTTGGCCTATCAATAGGTATCTGGAATCTCATGCTATCTTCATGATCAAACTTTTTGATACTCCTGTGGATGTATCTCAATATAGAAATAATCTTTAAATCCTACTTGGTTAAGAAACTTTCTGAATCAATGGTTAAACTAAAACAGTATGATTTGTTCACATATACAACTTATACTTGCATATTTTCAGATCTATTGTAATCTCATAAAACTAATCTGATCAATATATCTTTGTTAACACCTTTGCTCCACATTACTTTTGCTTGGTGACATTGTGCTCTATTTATCGGTGTCTGCAAAAAACTTTATCTCTTTCATCAACATGATTGATCAGGACTGTATGAAGTTTCTCTTCAACATCCTCTTTTCATTCATTCACCCACTCTTTTCGTAATGAATTAAGTTGTCTCTTTTATAGACATGATATCACCATTGTTAGGTTCTTGATTTTCTTGATCTTGGCGTGATCCACAATTCTCGCTAATTAGATTTAAAGAAAAACTCTTGTTTTATCTCATAGAGATCTTCTTTCCAATTGGACAAAATAGCTTTAAATCCTTTACTTATCTCTAGCTTTATCTTGTCGATGAAAACAAAGATAACTACCAGTTAAGTCCATATTTAGCTCTGCCAGCTAGATATTTTGTCATTTCTGAACTCAAATTAATTTCAGTGTTTAACTCTTTGATAGCTTTGGTCAACACTCCAGTTCCCCTTGGGATTCTTCATTGGTTTACACTATGTTTCTAGCCATCAATTATGCTTGTGATTCTACTCGTCGGTAATTCTCATCGGTGTTCTTGCTCAGGCATCACTGTGACTTGACTTTCGGTGATCTCTGTCCATCGGGTTCCACTGACCGTCAGCGTTTGAATTCATATTGTGAATGCTTGTCTTTTATGCATTACTAAAAGCATAATATTTATCTCTTTGATTCTCTAAAGTCTTTGACACTTTGATTATAACTGATTAGATTATATCAAGTTGACATAAATGACAATACAATCCATTAACTGATTTAATGTCTTGCATTATCCTTCTGCATTTTGGTGATCAACTTAACATCTTCAAACATTCAATCTATTACATGTCATCAATCTCGGATGGTAGGGGCTGCAATAAGTTCAACTAAGAACTTCTATAGTTTAGACTTCTCCATCAGATGTAGCAAACTGGCAGATACTATTAGGGCATCGACAAAGATGTTCTTCCTTTGTGGGATGGCCTTGATGTTGAATGCTTCAAAGTCATTGATCAAGTCCCATGCCCTATTTTGGTAGGCTAAAAGTGTCTTATCATTGCAAGGATACTAACTATAGACTTGTTTGATGATCAATTGTGAATCTCCTTCCACCGTCAAGGATTTTATTCCTTTCTCGTAGGCTAGGAGGATTCCACAGACTAATGCTTTGTATTATGAAACATTGTTAGTGCACATAAATTATAGTCTATATGAAACATAAAAAGTCTTACCTCTTGGATTTATGAGTTTGATCCCAGCTCCCGCTCCTTTTTTTCATTAGAACCATTATAGCATAATTTCATATTTGGTACTTCTTTGCGAGTTTTGAACCGTCCAAAACCCTTTTTGAGAACCCTTTTGTTTGGGGATTCTGCTTCTTTTCCCCGTCACTACCTGAGGAAGTTGACTCTCCTTTTTCCATCTCTTGGGCACTTTTGAGGTTATTGGATTTAGTACTTTCACCTTCTTTATCTTCCTATATTTCTCTGTATGGTGGATACGCTTCATCATTTGAAGTGATCTAGTCACTGAACAAGTTCAATGTAGGGATTTTGGTTTATAAATCTGATCCAGTGTCTTGACTTTTGGTTGGGGTGTCTGTGTCCACATAGTTATCTATCCTAATCATAGAGCCACCTTTTCTTTCCACTTCAAGGGTTTTGTTTTCCACTTTAGGTTCCTTTAGGGTTTTGATTGGTAGAGAAATTTGGGTCAACACTTGAGATAGTGCATTTTGGAAATCGGAGCACGTGAATTTCGAGTGACTTTCTTGATGTAACCGACAGTACCCTAGTAGTAGAAGGATGTTAGGGTCTGCATCTTTCCCTAGGTGATGCATGATTATTGTTACATTGCTGATGAATTTTTGAAAGATGTCTTCATGGATGTTGGGTTCTAGTAGGTCTTGCATTGGACTATGGCCTTATTCTTCAACTTATCTTATTTGGAACATAAAAATGTCATCCATCCGATAGGTGCCTAGGTTGGTCTATGTGAACAAGACTTCATTCAGAGTAGTATATTTAGTGGTCATCCTTCTTAACTTAGGCTTAGCATCGATCTTGATTTGGTTGTTCAGTCCTTTCCATGGTAACCATAGTTGTGTGAAATACGTGGACAACCATCCTCTCAAGCATTTGGTCCATTCTCTACTTAGTAGCATTCCATAAGTTTTGGGAATATCTACCACATGCACATCAATGTACTCTTGTATCCTTGGGTCAACAACTAGTTGGATATGTACATCCTTGAGAACACCAATTAGTTTGACTTCTATTTTGTCGAGTTGGATCACTACTCTGTTTGTTGTTTGTAGAGTCATTCCCAATTTTTGACAGATGGATAACGACATGAAATTACAAGAAACTCTATAATTAATCAGGAAGTTGTGTAGGTTCTTCCCAAATATCTTCAAATTGAGTAGGAATGGTGGTACCTCTATCTTGTCTTTGAACATCACTGGGAAAGCTTATGAAGCATTAATGTTAGAGGTGGTCTTTGTTCTGCTACTCGTTGTACCTTACTTTGAATGGTCAAGGTATTTCTAGAGGGCTTCTCTCTGAGAAGGGAAACCTTGAAGCATCTCGAACATGGATATGTTTGCCTTGGTTTACTTTAGTTCTTCAACTGCACTGTATTTTTTGTTTAACCATGCAGGGTTTCTGTAACTAGTGAATGTGTTTGGTGGGGATGAGGCAAGAGAATTCAAACCTCTTGGTGGCATAGGATTATTGCTTTCTCAATGATTTGGTGGATTTGATTGTTTACTTAGAGGTATGCCATCAGTCATGGTTCCTTTCAACTTCGTAGATTGTAGGAATTATAATGATCATTCTGGAAGGCATGAACTTCTGAGTACTCAGGCTCATTTTCCTTTTGGAATGGGAACACAAACTCTTATTCTCCCGAATAAGGGCCTGAATTTTCTCCATTTCTATATTCATAGGAATAAAACATCATGGCGTTGAACTAAATGGGTGGTTTCCTCTGCATCCTATGGATATTGATTATGGGAGTTGCTTCCATATTCATTTTTTTTTTGCATAGATTTGGAGCCCTAAAAAAATTGGCCTTCACAGCATCATAGGTGTTATCATTATCTGTCGGTATACTACCATTGATGGGTCGGGTGTTCCATAGTCTATTCAGTCTTTGCTTCCCAAATGGCTTATCCTATGTATTGTTGTAATTTTTGTAAGTGATAAACTTTGATTCTAATTCTAGGGATAAGCATTTTGACCATCTGGTGCTCGTTGGTACCCAGTTTGGTTTTTGGAAGGATTTAACTTCATTTGGGTGACCTCATTTGTGAGTTGGGACAAGGTTTTCTTTATGACATCCAAGTCAGAGGCTAAGTGAGTATTAGGTTTAGCTTGGGGCACAACCCTCTATTCTACAAATGTTGTTTTATGAGCCTTGTAATTGGGATAAGTGATGGATGGTGGTAGGGTTACAAATGGATGTCCCAGAATTGGATTCAGCAGATGTGGGTGAGTGGCCAAAGCTTGACTGCTTTTTGAAAATGGATGTGGGCCAGCAGTGTTGTTAATGATGGGCATGGTTACAAAGTTCCCTTCTTGTGGGTCCATTTGTTGTGTAAATTCTATAGCCTCATTATACACCTTTTCCATCGTGTCTCTATCCATAGGTGGGAGTCTTCTCAAAATGATTGAGGTGAAGGGGTCCAGATCTTTGAGGTAGACTTGTATGACGGCTGCCTCTAGTATGATGTAAGGAGCTTCCAAATTTTCATGCATTTTCTGGAAATGGTGATTGAGCATGGAAATGGGCTCCTTAGGATCCTTTCTTTTTATTATGAACTGGTGATGTATCGTAGCCAAATCCACATATAACTTAAATTGATTGAACATTTTGGTTTCAAACTTGATCCATGCAGAGATAGATCCCTGTGGTAAATTCAGGTACCAGTTGTATGCAAATTCTCCCAAAGTGTATGGGAAAAGATGAGAGACAATGTCTTGGTAGGAAATCTCCTCATGGTTAAAAATTTCTTTGAAGGCATAGATGTGCTATTCTACTATCCTTGACTCTCCATATATGAAACATGTGCAAAAATTCTCTGGTTTTTGGGAAATTCATGGAGCTTCCCAACAAAACTTAATAGTGAGATTTGGGTGTTGGCGAAGAAAGACATTGGATGAGGTTGCTAGATATTCTAATTTTGCAAGTTCAGACTTTGATTTATGGCTATGGGAACATTCATTACAGCGATGTGTGATTTTTATCCAAGCGGGTTCTAGTGCCACTTCTATTGAGCGTCATTTTTACACAAGTCAATGGCCAAGATCTCAAGATTTGATTTCCTCTCTTGAAAGAATAATGAAGTTATTCCCAAGGTTCTCCAGGGTCGTGGTACAACCTGCTTGGTTACTCATTTGAAGATAAATGTGAATGTTCATGAGGAGGCCTTTGCTGGTACATTTAAGACATCAAACTACAAAACAACTTGAGTACTTTTTTGGTTTTTTCTGCTTTATCAAAGATTCATGTTTTAACTAAAGATACAATTTTGTGTTTTTAAGGATGATTACTTTAAGATATATGACATAATTTAAATGAGGAAGGTAACAAGAAATGAAATAACTTGCTGAAAATGAAATCCTAATGAACATTAATTGATGTCGATCTTCCCTTGCGAATTGAATGATGGAGAGATTTGGAACAACCCTACGAAGTATAAATTAGACGATGTCACAATTCTATACTCGATGGATGCAATCATTTGGAGAGAAAATGTATTTGCTCGTGCAAGATTTTCAAAACCTATCAAATCATAAAGCCACCAAGATGCGTGCACACACAAGATGGATTTATCGTTAAGCCCAATAGATGATATTTTCCATGCATTCGACACAACAAGGTAGATAGATAACAACAAACTCCAATTATTAGAAACACAGATTTGAAACACAATAAAATAATTGGCTCTTTGAAAATAATGAACAAGCATGCACACATTCATCAATTTCTCATAGATAGAAGAAAATATCACACCAAAAATGAAGTACCAATTGTAGATCTTTATTGCATTAATAATCTGGCCCTATTACATTGCTTTTGATTACAATATATAGAGTTCTAATCTACAAACTCTGAATGCCAAAATTAAGGCATCAGAGTGATGATATGTAACTGATTAAATGTTTGAAGATGTTAAGTTGATGATCATGCAAGGAATTAAATTAGTTAATGTATTGTATTGTCATTGATGTCAACTTAATGTAATCTGTATGGTCATGGAAATACTGTCAAAGACTTCAAAGAACTCATGAATCAAGGCTATGCTATCAGCAATGAATATAAGTCAAGTATTCACCAAAGTGACTGCATGCACCGATAAAGTGCACCCGACGGACGGAGTAAAAGAACAAAGTCATAGTTGTTAATCTCTATGTTTTGTTGATGATTAGTGCCCAACACTTAGTCATTTCATTAGGCAGTTTTAGTTGGATATCACTATGGCCGAGCTAAAACTATACAAGGCCGAGCAACATTGTCGAACAGTTTTTCAGTATGCCTAGTTACATTGCCGAGCCGAGTTACATTTCCGAGTAGAGTAGATAGGGATGTTAAATGCTAAGCAGGATAGTTTTTGTATACTTATCAGGAATGATACAAACTTCAAGGATAAGTGATCTGGCCAACTTGTATAAGGTTTTTGGGCCGACATTGTGTGCATTTAATATTTTTATATGGAGTTAATTATGCATTTAATTGTTTTATCCTATGCATGACTCATTGTAAGCATTAATTGTAATACCATCATGGTATGCGTATTGGATCTTGATCATTGATCTAGATCTCATTGTCAGATCTATATAGATATATTAGATTTCTTTGAAACCCTATTACGTGTGTGCAAGAGGCAGAAGAGTAATTGTTGAAGTGACTGCATTTTGAAGTGAAATGCACAGAGGGTTATTTTGTTCAGAAGTAGAGATCAAGTAGAGAATAACATAGTGAACAGTAGAGTAAAGGTAAATCAGATTATAAGATCAGAAGAGATACTGAAAAGAGGAGATCCATCATCAGCATCAGAGTGCATATTGAAGGATCAATACTTGAGACTTTTTAATCATTGTATCAGGTGAAAATCTCTTAACAGAGTGGTTTTAGTAGGCCTTTATTTATCTCTTAACAAAGTGCTTACTTCATTGTAAGTTTAAATCCTTTAACAAGGTAGATTGTAATGATCTAAAGCTTTTAACAGAGTAGACCTCTAATAGGGTAGATTACATTTTGTAATCAAACATTGTAACCTTAACAGGTACACTTTATTACTGCAGTAGTGGAGACTTTTGTGGGTGTCATCCCCACCCCAATTTTACCTATTTGGGTTTCCGGGTTACCAATTTATTGTGTTATGTGTTACTTATTTCATGGTGTGGATGCTATCTAAGATTACATTAGATTCATTTATGTATAAATGTGTTATCAGTTTGTTTTAAGTGTTTATATTTGAAGATCTGATTCACCCCCCCTCTCAGTATCTTGCTTTCCCATTATTGTATTTCCAACAATTGGTATCAAAGAAAAGTTCTCTAAAAGGTTATAATCAGCTTGAGAATACAGATCTTGAGTTGGAGATCTACAAGATGGGTAAAGTCATTGAGAATCAAAAGATTGATGTTCAGCTAGCACTCCAACAGCTTGAGTCTGCAAGACAAGAATTAAAGAAGTCCTTAGCTGCAAGAAAAGATTTGGCCAAGCCGATGAATGATACTCATTAGCAGGAAGAGGACACCACAAATCTATTTCAGAATGGAGATTCTACTAAGAGCGATGCAGCAATAGCAGATCTACTGGAAAAGAATAGTGCACTATGTGAAGAAATCAAAAATCTGAAAAAAGGAACAAGAAGCCCAATCAATAAGAATGTGTGAAGTTGTTGAACAGAAAAAGAAAGCCGAAGATGAAAAGGCTATGGTAGAAGAAGACAAGAGAATGCTAACTACCAGACTTGATGAAAGAACACATGATGTGAAAACCATGACAGTCAATCAAGTGGACATGGCTAATGAACTACTACTTGTGAATCAAGAGATTAGTAGGAAATACTTGAAGATTGTTAATCTTAGATATGAGAACAGTCAATTGAAAGATGAATTGAGATCTGAGAAAGAAATCAATAATAGAGTGAATGATTCGAGTGTAGCTATGAACTACTTTGAACAACTGGTGGAAGCATCAAGAAGACCTAAAGATTATTCTAGATTAGGTCACACTGAACAACATACAACCACTGAAGATGGAGAATCATCTAAGATAGGTGAAAGAAAGAATGCAAAGCCGAGAAACAAGAAAACTATTTGTCACCATTGTGGGAAACCAGGTAATACAATAAACATATGCCAAAGCAAGAATGGTAAGTCCAATCCAAAAACTAACTTTAATGGTTACTGCTTTAACTATAACAAATTTGGACATCAAGCACGTGAATGTAAGGCAAAGGCAAGAAAAACACCTAGATTCAATGCTAATTTCTATAATTGTCACAAATATGGTCATAGAGCACAAGATTGCAGATCTAAAGGTTAATAGTAGTGGACATCAAA
This sequence comes from Thuja plicata, assembly GCA_018584345.1. Classification (NCBI taxonomy): domain Eukaryota; kingdom Viridiplantae; phylum Streptophyta; class Pinopsida; order Cupressales; family Cupressaceae; genus Thuja; species Thuja plicata. The sequence goes on along the minus strand of MU227596.1, from coordinate 82,790 downwards.
GATACAAGAGAAATCACCAAGAAAAGGCAATACTCACAATTGGGATTACAATACATGGCATAGTTGTCATTACTATGGTGAGTATGGACATGTTCCAGAAAACTGCATAAGGACACATTTCAGAGGTAAGTCCAAAATTTGGATGAATGGAAGCTTAGTTTGTCATAGTTGTCTAAAAATTAGTCATACAAGGAAAGATTGCAGAACTAGAGTACCTGCACCTATAGTTGAGAAAATTAGGGAATAGATGAACAAGACATGGGTTAAGAAGTCTAAACCATGTAGTAGTAAAGCTAATGAATCTGAGGTCACCCAATCCAATGGATCAGGTGATCACATCATCTCCAACTAAGAGAAAGAGGTATGTAAGGAACTGTATTTAAAAATTCTTATATTACATCAGTTCCTAACATGAAATGCACAAAAGTCCATATTTGCATATGTTAAGATGCACCACGACATATTTGAAGACAAAATGCTGAGATGAGAAAATTGCACTATAGATGTCGAGTATCTATCATGGACACTAAAGCCTAGTTCTTTAGTAAGTGCTGAGTTTTGTTGGCCGAGTAAAAATTCTATGAAGGCCAAGTGTAGTGAGCCGAGTGGGATGCAAGTTGTGTTAAGGCCGAGGACAACTGGCTTGCACTAACTCAATGGGAAAAACATTTAATGCTCACCTACTTCTACCCTTCAAAGAATATAAAGGATGAACATTTTATATTTCATTTTTACCTTGTGATTTTACTATTTACGAAGCGATTGAAGCGATTTGTAGAATTGATCTTAACGAAGCTAGGAACAAAGATTTAATCAATGTGTCATCAACAATCTTAAAGTGAATAGTGAACAAAGCATAGTGCAAAGCATCACTTGCTGAGGTATTCTATTTTCCATATCTCAAACCCTAAATTTTAGAATTATGGCTGCAAGTTCTTCCACACCAGCCAAGAGTTTGGAGGCAGAACAAGAACAAATTCAGTTGATTTGGAGTGATGAATGTGAACCTCTCAAATTTTGAGCCATCCCTAAAGGTGTGATACAGAGTGATTTAACGGGAGCCCTCTTATCCATTCCTCCCAAGGTACTTATGATTCATGATGTTTGATCATGTTATATGGTTAAAATTGGAGAAGTAGGTGATAATGAATTAAGGAAACCCTACAACAAACTGTGTGAAAATGGAGTTCTAAAGGAGAAATTCAAACACTTAGCTAAAAAAGGGTTAACTCGTGCCCTAGATTTTCCCCAAGGTTTCAAAGGTGAATCGATCAAGGTTATCCTTAGCCAAGCTCATGACATGAGCATGTGGCTAGAATATGGACCAGTCAAGATCACTAGAAGCATGATTCATTGGGTGACTAGATATCCTGTAGTGAATGGAAAGCGAACCATGAAGGATAATAGCAAAGAGGAAATTACATTAAACACTGGAGCAGTATGGAATAATAGAGGTATGACTATCTCTACAATTACTGACTTAGAACTTGACTTTGGAGTAAGGGTAATTGCACAAAAGTTCTATCAGTCTAGCAGATTGGATAGTGTTCCCTGTACAACAGTTGATCAAGCATGGAAAATTGTGAAGAAGAATCACACATATGATCTTGCTGAGCTACAATAGACACAGTTAGCTGAGAACCTTGCATCAATCAGAAAGGCTAAGAGCTTGTCTTGTAAGTTTGGTTCTTTACTAGTTTGTATATTCTTCTACATTCAGGTTACATTTCCTACACTAGGAAATATTGTTTGGAAAAAGGATAGGCCCATTACAGTTTAGATTAGTGAATGTATAGAGAAATTAGGGAGAAATTTCAACAACATTATGGGTAGCTATTTTTTAGAATTCAAGAAGAGAATGAGATTAAGGACTAGGATTCCTAAGTCACTAGTGGAGGAACACTATGAGGAAATCTATTTTCTAGTTGATACAGATAACACTTATATCAAGCCAGTGACTCCTAGAATAACATGTTTAGAGCTATTTCCATATGAGATTAATGTTGATGAAGCATTGGCCACCATCACTGCACTCCTAGCCGAGGCAATTGACACCACAATAGAGAGATTTGGAAACTTTGATGAAGCTAAGGCTAAGATCTCTAGAAGTTTGAATGAAGGAACTATGGAGAGAAAAAGAAAGAAGATAGTGAAAAATCTAAAGAAAATGGTTGGCTTGGGTAGTGATGAAGAACCTGAGGATGCACCTCTAGGTCTGACCACTGGACAAGGTGAGGATATCTCTACTGAGGAGGAAGTCAGTGCATCAAAAGAAGTTACAAAGAAGGCTAAGGGAAAGAAGCCATCAATTGTCATAGTAACCAAGCCTCGCCGAGCCAAACCCAAAGTTACACCTCCTGCAGCTAATCATCCAAGGACAAGAGCATCTACTGTTACTTCCCCAGTAGAAGTGCAAACAAAAGTGTATGGTAAGAGAAAAGTTGCAGAAATTAGTTCTAGTAAGGAAGCAAAGGTTTCTCCTAAGGTTGAGCCAAGTGCGCCAGCAAAGAGACCAAGAAGGAAATGAAATTTGAGGCCAGATAGTGATGAGGAGTTGACAAAAACTGATGAACCCACAAACATACCTAAAGCTCAATTCAAGAAACCAGCAAGCATTGATGAGGTATGTGATACTTTAAGGAATCTAGCAGGGTTAGCAACATTCAAGTTCATCAAATATGACAATTTAAAAATAGCAGATAGGAACAAAGTTCATGAAGCACTCTTGGACATGATGAGTACCTTCAAATTGACTCCTACAGAGATAGGAAATCATGTGCCTGATGAACTATATGACTTTCTATCAAGCAAAAGGGAATTTGCACTTGCCACTGAAAGACAGATCAGGGAAGGAACCCTAGCCAAAATAATACCTGACTTAACCTCTAAACAAAGAGTTAAATTTATTAAGGAGTACAAGAATAGGTTTGTACCAAAACTCAAAGGATATGTTGTTCTGAATAATGACATAGAAGGTTTAGTACAGTAGAGCACAAGGATCTGGAAAGAGATCTTTGGATTGCTCATTCCAACAGATAAGAAATATGGTGAAGGGACATCTGAGCAAAAGGCAAAAGAAGTTGAAGAAAAGACTACCCCTGAACCACAAATACTTAAAGATCAAATTGTAGTAGAAAAGGACATGACCAAGGATGCATTAGATGCAATGAACTCTGTTGACCTGACTGCAGACAGTCCTGTGGATTATATAGTTGACGATCCAAGCAATTTGAATGCCGAGGAATGATAGATGCCGAGTGGAAAAGACATTGATTCACCTATTAAGGAAGTTGATACTGAAGGAGAGAAGTCCACAGCATTTGGTGATAAAATTGAAGCTGTCAGTATTCAGCAAAGTGAAGGGCAATAGCAAGCAAATGAACAAGAGGTAACTTCACAAGATCCACCTATTTTAGAGGTTGTAAAGATAGTTTTAGATAGTGGAGTAGCAACAACAGATGTTGTTGATAAGCCTAAAGAAGAAGAGGTAGCATAAGTGTTGGTTGAGCTACCACACTCTGCATCATCCACTCCCACAGGTCCTAAAACTGGTGGTATGTCGAATCCACAGACTATATTGACATAATTGAAGGAGGCATTGGAGACTAAAACTATCAAAGGGAAAGATATTATGCTGCCGAGCATAAGTTCTCTAGAAATGAAGAAGAAGAAGATCTTGAAGAAGAAGTCACAAATTTTAGATGTCACACTAGATGAAGTCATTTTGATTCTACAATGGGATCCCAATGAGTTATCTTTTGAACAAATTGGGACTCTTCAAGAGTTACTTAAAAGGAAGAAGAGACAGGAAGAGATGAAGATGGAACAAAAGCAAAAGTAGGTGTTGCATGACATCAAAGACATATTTACAAAGGCTTTTGACATAGAAGATGAAATGCCTCAAGCTCCAATCATAGATCAACTAGTCACCATTGTATAGAAAGTAACATATGAGGACATAGACAACAATGAGAAGCTTGTACAATGGTCCTGGAGAATATTTGAGAGAAAAGTTCTAGAGAAGATCTCAAAAGAGATAGCAACAAAATAGGTTGAACTTTCTATTCTTGTAGAAACCTTAGAGAAAGTTACAGCCAATGTTTATTCTTTGTATAAGGAATTATGTGATGTTGAATTTTTCACAAAGGGTAATCTACAACTTATTGAGAAGCTACAATTAGATTTGAGATCAACTGGTGCTACTTTAGGTAAAGATACTACCTCTACCTCTTTACATTTAAATAAGTTGATAAATGCACAAAGGAGAATAGTTGAGCTTATGGCTGAAGATGGTCGCATAAGGGCCAAGTTGATAACTATTCAGACAAGCTTGTTGCCTCACTTGGAGGTAATGCAGAAGGAACTCTCAAAAGCAAAGGAGTTATCACAAAGCAGTGCAAATCTATTGACTATAGAGAGTTTAGTGAGTCTAGCTGCCGAGCTAGAAATAAAACTGGAAGTTATGAAGGTTGCAAAGGAAAGTTGGGATACAACATTTGAATCCACCCTACAGCTTCATAAGCAATTTTTGGATAAGTACAACTTAACCCCACTAGTACTCAGTGACAAAAACAAGGGTAAAGTTAGTACTATGGAAGGAGGAAGTTAGTAAGGAGTTATGAAAGGATACATTAGTACAACAAAGGTACACTTGTATATAAATTTTTTTTTTGAAGGCATTGTAAACTTTTGTATAAGTATATTCCTAGAGGGAGTACTTAGCGTACTTAGGCAATATTTTGATGAAATGTACAGAAGTAATGATAAGTGTTTTTGCCACTAATATCAAAGGGGAATATTGTTAATCTCTAAGTTCTGTTCATGATTAGTGCCCAACAATTAGTCATTTCATTAGGTAGTTTTAGTTGGCTATCACTGTGGCCGAGCTAAAACTATACAAGGCCGAGCAACATTGTTGAGTAGTTTTTCAGTATGCCTAGTTACATTGCTGAGTTGAGTTACATTGCCAAGCCAAGTAGATAGGGATGTTAAATGCCGAGCAGGACAATTTTTGTATACTTGTCAAGAATGATACAAACTTCAAGGATAAGTGATCTGGTCGACTTGTATAAGATTTTTGGGCTGACATTGTGTGCATTTAATATTTTTATACGGAGTTAATTATGCATTTAATTATTTTATCCTATGCATGAATCATTGTAAGCATTAATTGTAATACCATCATGGCATGGGTATTGGATCTTGATCGTTGATCTAGATCTCATTGTTAGATCTGTATAGATATATTAGATTGCTTCGAAACCCTATTTCATGTGTGCAAGAGGCAGAAGAGTAATTGTTTAAGTGACTGCATTTTGAAGTGAAATGCATAGAGGGTTATTTTGTTCAAAAGCATAGATCAAGTAGAGCATAACACAGTGAACAACAGAGTAAAGGTAAATCAGATTATAAGATTAGAAGAGATACTGAAAAGAGGAGATCCATCATCAGCATCAGAGTGCATATTGAAGGATCAATATTTGAGACTTTTTAATCATTGTATCAGGTGAAAATATCTTAACAGATTTATTTTAGCAGGCCTTTAGTTATCTCTTAATAGAGTGCTTACTATAGGATTTGAGAGATACAAATCCACAGAACGCCAAGAATACCTGCATGCAAATAACCTATTACAGGAGAGAAGCAGAAAGAAGCAAAAGGCAAAATTTAGAAGTTACTCAAAAATGAGAGAAAAATTATGATCTGAGTTGATTGAAAAAAATATTTACAAGGTTCAACCTATAAAGGTGAACAAAACCCTAAAGCCTAAAAAAGATAGGTTGCACATTATAATTAATAAAGATATTAATTATAATGCACTTAAGAGATAGCTTAAGAAAACAAAGTAATAAATAACTTAATTAACTAAACCAAAGTGATTTAATTAATAAGTGTAAAATATAATTACTCTAACATCCCACCTTAAGTGAAGCTCAGGAGATAAGCTGACCTAGCACAACTATGAAAGTAGGAAATGGGTCCCGGCAACAAGGCTTGATCAGGTACCCAATACAAGGAAATCTCTGTAAACTGGAGACAAAGGAGAAAGCCCAGTGGGAAAAAATCCTCTCCAAAAAGAGATATAAAAGCAAGAAAAAGAAAAAAAATGACTTCAAGAGACTTTCTTAAAGCCATAAGTACAATGCGTGCTACCAACCCCCCCCCCCCCCCCGTGAGAGAGGGTCAAGGCTCCAAAGCCCCCTAGAATGAAAAAACCCTTGGATCAATGAACAAACCACCATGATGCCAATACAAAGGAGTGAAAGGAAGTGAGCACTGGAAGGTCAAGCTGATGCTCAAAGGATTAGACACGAGGATCTTGAAAGGGAACCCGCAATGTAGGTGGTATGACAGGTGTGATGACACTATCAGGAGAGAGGAGATAAGTGTCCTCTATAGAATCCTCAACAAATGCACCTGGTGGCTCAATGAATGGAGCTGGAGGGTCTGGCAGTGCAAAAGAAGAGTCCTACTGAAGAGAAGAAACCCCAACAAAATGAGGTGAGGTAGCCACAAAAGTGGTCTTAGGAACAATACAGAGGTTCAAGTGACCAGACTGTCCCACATGATGCTCTCGCATAAGAGGAGAGCTATGCTCCGATGATGGAGATGGTGGACCAAAGTATGAAAAGGTGTAGAGACGAGTGGAATGATCAACTATCCCTATAGCAACAATTCCACCTTTCACACTATCCCCAATGAAGACTGAATCTAGCATGAACTCAACTATCTTCCCTAATCCACTATGTGTAATTTGGTAAATCGAGAGAAGGTTTGCAGATAGAGATAGCAACAATGCCACCTGTCGTACTATCCTAAATAGAAGGTTTTCTTAATTATAATGCACCTAAGAGATAGCTTAAGAAAATAGAGTAATAAGTAACTTAATTAATTAAACCTAAGTGATTTAATTAATAAGTGTAAAATATAATTACTCTAACACTTACTTCATTGTAAGTTTAAATCCTTTAACAAGGTAGATTGTAATGATCTGAAGCTTTTAACAGAGCAAACCTCTAATAAGGTATATTACATTTTGTAATCAAACATTGTAACCTTAATAGGTACACTTTATTACTGCAGTAGTGGAGACTTTTGTGGGTGTCATCCCCACCCCAGTTTTATCTATTTGGGTTTTTTGGTTACCAAGTTATTGTGTTATGTGTTACTTATTTCATGGTGTGGATGCTATCTGAGATTACATTAGATTCATTTATATATGAATGTGTTATCAGTTTATTTTAATTGTTTATATTTGAAGATCTGATTCAGCCCCCTCTCAGTATCTTGCTTTCCCATTATTGTATTTCCAACAATAGTGATACCCGATGAGCAAATGAACATCATTACCAATGAGTAGAGTTACAGTGTTCCTTGATGAGAAAAGCATAGAGTAACTTGACGGATAGAGATATAGTGTTGCTCGATGGATAGAGATCCTGAAGACAACTTAAGTCACACCAATGGAACAGTCAGTTATCACTGATGACTAACTAAAGTGTTGACCGACAGAATAGAGAGTTCAAAAAATGACAAAATGCTTAGCTATCAAGAGATAAATATAGAGTTAACAAATACTTATCATTGTTTTAATCATCTAGATAAAGCCAGAGATAAGTAATTAATTTAAAGTTGCTTTGTCCAATTAGCAAGAAGATCTCTTCGAGATCAGACTGGAGGTTTTTTTAAAATCTATTGGCAAAGATTTTTTAACACGCCAAGATCAAGAAAGCCAAGAAAAGAGGAAATAATGTCTATAAGAGACACATTCAATTCATTATGATTTGGGTGTGTGGGGTGAAGAAGAGAGAAGAGGAAAGATGCTAAAGGAAATCTGAAGAAGAAGAAAGTCTTCTTTCAGTTCTGATCAACAAGCTAAGGAAAGAGCTAGATTCTGCAGAAATAGATGAATAGTGAGACAAGAATCACAAAGCAAAAAAAGTGTGGAGCAAAGGTATATATTTTATTATATTGATCAGTGAAACAATGGACCTACAATAGATCTGAAAATCTATAATTGAGTTGTATGTATGAAAAGATCATTAGTGTTTCAGTTTAACCATTGAACCATATAAGCCTCTTAACCGAGCAGGACTTAAAAGTCTCTACAATTGAGATACATCCCAAGGAGTATCAAAAATTTGGTCACAAAAGTAGCATTGGATATGCCCAATACCTATTGACAGGCCAAGTGAGTTTTTGATCAAGAATGGTAGAATTAGATGTCAGATACTAGTTGACAAACTATTTCTAAATCCTCTAACAAGGTCACACCTAACAGTGTGTTTGTAACCTTTAATAGGGTTGGCTCTTAACAGGGCTCACTTCAGAAGAGTGAAAATTTGGGGTACCGATCCCAGTGGGTTTTCCCTTAACAGGGTTTCCATGTTATAATCCTTGTGTTATGTGTTTATGGTTTATCACTTTACTATTTTACATTTCACATATGCATTTCTGGATTTATCGATATACTCTGCATATTTACTATGTTTTGGTAAATAGATGACTGCTTATTGGTAATCATATAGAAGGAAGGTTTACAAAGCTATCCGACATGTAGTAAATTGTTATAAGTATTTCAAGGCATTCATCTTGTAGGACAAGAGATAACTAGAGGCATAATCTATGGTTATAAGTTTAAAGGGTTGATTTAAGGATTGATTTTTGAGGCAACTGATTCACCCCCCCCCCCTCTCATTTATTACTAACAATTGGTATCAGAGCTTGTGTTCTTAGAAAGGAAGGTTTAAAGACCTAAGTCAAATATCACAAGATGAACAGATGAGATGTGCCCAAGCTGAACAAAGATAATTTTGCTTCATGACAGAGCAGAATAAGACTCCACTTATTAGGTATTGGTAATGATGTTAATCAATACTTAGATATCGAATATGTGTTTCCCACAGGAGCACCAATGGTTGAACAAATGAGAGAGAAGCATGAGCACAATGGCATGATTATAGAACTTGCTTCCTCACTCTCGGAGGCTGAATTTGAAGATGTCAAAACCAACAAACTGGAAAGTAGATGTGGGATAAATTGAAGCTTGTATATGGTGGTGACAAGAATGTTTTGAGAGCCAAGGAAAAAATCCTTAGAGGAAAGTTTGATGATCTCAAAATGAAAGAAGGTGAAAACATCACTCAGTACAACACAAGAATCAAAGAAGTAGTCAATTCTATCTGAGGAGTTGGAGGTGTACAAGAAGAAGATATAGTGGTAAGTAAAATTCTAATAACCTTACTGCCTACTTATGCTATTAGAGTATCTTCCATTCAAGAAATGAGAGTAGCAGTAAATAGAAATGTTAGTCTAGACAGTTTAATTGGAAGATTGATTTCATTTGAGATGAATAACTTTGATAATAGTGTCTTACCAAATATAGAGTCTGTATTCAAAAATTCTATGAGAATAAGTAAGTCAAGTCATAAAAAAATTATGAGAAAAGATAGTGATAGTGAAAGTGAAGAGGATGATCTTGATGAAATTGAAGCACTTATGGCTAGAAGAATGCAGAGAGGCAAAGGTAAATACAAAGGTAAATTAACACTTGTTTGTTTTTATTGCAAAGAGATTGGACACTTTGCTACAAGGTGTACTAACAGAATAAAAGATGACATAAGTAATGACAAATCATTTTAAAAGAAGTCTGACAGAGGTGATTACAGAAGCTACCGACAATCAGAAAGAAGAGATACCTGAGACTATAAGGATAAAGGAAAGAAGGCCAGTTACCTAGAAAAATGCAAAGATGATGACACTGCCACCAAATCTGATGAAGACATTGAGATGGTGTTTGTAGCAGTGAAAGATGATTTAGATGATGATGAAGAAATGTATGTAGAAACAAATCTCATATCTAAAGTTAGTAAAAATGATGTTTGAATCATAGATAGTTGTTGCACTCACCATATGACTGGTGATAAGAAAAAGTTTGAGACTTTTGAATACTATAAAGGTGGTTAAGTAAGAATGGCTAATGACACACCTTGTCAAGTTGAAGGTAGAGGAATAATAATGTTGAATAACTAGATAAAATGTGAAAATGCTTATTGGGTAAATGGATTGAATTATAATCTTTTGCATTTTTCTCAGTTGAATAATTTAGGTCACAAAGTAGCATTTGAAAATAAGAAGGAAAAGATCTTCAATAAGTCAGGAACTAATTGGTACCGGTGAGAAGACAAAAGGTAACTTATTCTATCTGAATGATACTGACACCACTTGCTTGATTGCTACAAATGAAGACATATAGTTGTGGCACAAAATATTGTGTCATGTAAATTTTGACAACATGATAAAGATTAGAAAAAAGAGAAATGTCAGAGGCTTACCGACGATGACCAAGCCCAACAACATCATGTGTAAGAATTGTCAAAAAGGTAAAATGACAAAGTCTAGTTTTAAAAGAAAAATCCATACATATGATGCAATTATAGAATTAGTCCATACTAATTTATGTGGACCAATGATAATAAAGAGTTATTATGGAGATAGATATTTTATTCTCTTTGTTGATGATTACTCTAGAATGATGACAGTCATGTTTCTAAAAGATAAATCAGAAGCATTCAAGATGTTTAAATGGTACAAATAAATGGTTGAGAAGAAAAGTGGTAAGGAATTAAAATGGTTAAGATCAGATAGAGGATGGGAATTTATTTTAGATAAATTCACTAACTTTTGCAATGAGAATGGAATCAAACGACAGTTCTCTACACCAAGAACACCACAGCAGAAGGGAATTGCTAAAAGAAGGAGCAGATCCATAGTTGATTATGCAAGGACACTGATGATAGAGAAATGCATCACCCAAATCTTCTGGAGGGAAGTTGTTAGTACTATTGTTTACACAATGAACAAAGTACAGTTGAAGAAAGACACCAAAAAGACACCCTATGAGCTATGGTATAGATACACACCCAATGTGAGTTATTTCAAAAAATTTGGCAGTCAATATTATATCTTAAAATATGACAGAAAAGGAAAAATTGACTCCAAGAGTGATGAAGGAATCTTCCTAGGACATTCCACCAAGAGCAAGGCTTATAAATGTCTAAACAAAGCCTCTAACAAAATTGTTGAAAGTGCAAATGTAAAGATAGATGAATTTGCAGAGATGAATGAAAAGGAAAGCACTAGAGAGCAAGAGGACTACAATAGGTTTACTTAGAATGAGGAACCTGACGCTCTACCCGACCAACAATGTAGAGCTCCCGAGCAATAGATCATTGCACCCGACCATCAGGCTACAAATACCGACGAGCAGGATATTGCTTAAGAAAATGAACAAAATGATGGAGAATAGAATGAAGGACAAAATGATGATCATGATGATAGATAGAGGATTGAACCTGTACTTGCAAGATATATCAGAAGGAGCCATCCATAGGACCAAATCATTGGAGCAAGAAAGTTGGTATGAGAACTAGAAGTAAGTCTATAAATACAAGATGTCTTATTTGTGATTATGAGCCAAAATCTGTCAATGCTGCACTAGATAATGATGAATGGATAAGTTCTATGAATGAGGAAATTGAGCAGATAGAGAAAAAAAAGACATGGACACTTGTACCAAGACCGGATGACAAGAATGTCATCAGTACAAAATGGATAGTCAGGAATAATCTGAATGAGAATGGAGAAGTCACCAGAAATAAAGCAAGACTAGTATGCAAGGGGTATGCACAAGAAGAAGGAATTGACTATGGAGAGACCTTTGCACCCATTTCTAGGCTAGAAGGAGTAAGGATATTACTTTCTTATTTTTCATATAAAGGATTTAATGTATACCAAATGGATGTCAAGTCTGCATTCCTAAATGGAATACTTGAAGAAGAGGTGTACATTGAGAAACCAGAAGGGTTTGTTGATCCAGACAAGAGAAACATGGTATGTAGACTTCACAAAGCCTTGTATGGATTGAAACAAGCACCCCAAGCCTGGTATGAAATGATTCATTCCTATCTTATAAGTATTGGATTTGTAAGGACTAGTGAAAACAATAATCTTTATTTGAAGGAAGATACTGATGCTAACATTTTGATTGCTGAGATATTTATTGATGACATCATATTTGGAGGCAATGATATGCTATGCAAATCATTTTTTAATGAGATAAGAAAAGAGTTTCAGATGTCTATGTTTGGAGAGATCAAGTTCTTTCTTGGTCTACAGATCATGCAACAAGATGAAGGTATTTTCATTATACAATCTAAGTACATCAAAGAAGTAATGAAAATATTCAAGATGGAAGAATCCAAACCAGTAGGAACACCGATGGAAACTGGATGCAAACTAACAAAGGAGGACCAGTCATCAGAGGTAAATCAAACTTTGTATAGATCAATGATTGGAAAAACCATGTATGTTGTACATACTAGACCAAATATTGCACATGCAGTAGGAATAGTTGCTAGATTTTTTGCTAATCCCAGGGAATCACATATGACTAATTTCAAAAGAATCCTAAGATGTCTTAAGAATACCAAGGAATATGGATTATGGTATAGAATAGAAGGAAAATTTGAACTTAAGGTGTTCACCGACGCCGATTGGGCTAGAAATATTGATGACCGGAAGAGCACAACTTGAGGAGCATTCTTTATAGGTAAAAGACATGTCACATGGATCAACAAGAAGTAAGGATGAAACTCTCAATCTATTGCAGAAGTAGAGTATGTTGCTTCTCTTGCAAACTACTCAAATATTGCATGGATCAAACAGTTACTGGAAGGTATGCATATGAGAATTTTTAAAACCAGTAATTATCTATTGTGATAATACAAGTGCAATAAACATTTCCAAGAATCCAGTCATGCATGTTAAAACAAAGCATATTTCCATCAAGTATCATTATTTGAGAGAAAAATTTCAAGCAAAAGAGGTGACACTTGAGTATGTGCAATCAAAGGAACAATTGGCCGATATCTTCACCAAGCCATTGCCCAAGGATGCATTTGAATACTTGAGAAAGAGACTAGGGGTCAGACCCTTGTCCACTAGTCATTAAGATGACTAGAAGGCTGCATCAGCCTACATACTATCAAAATATCAATTATGTTGATGCAAGCAGAGAGATGGACTACAAAGATAAATCTATACACATCAAGGTATATATCTACTCTGAGCAGTAGAAATTTTACTGATGGATTGGGAAATTCAAGGAATATATTATGGATAGAAAGGATCCATTTGGCATTAATGTCAAAGGGAGAGAGTAATCTCATTATCAAACAAATAAAGGGAGAGAGTTTATCCATTATCAGGAAGAGGTCATAACCATCAAAGTATCCAAAGGGAGAGAACAAATAAGAAAGGGAGAGTTCACACAAGGAATAGAATTACTGATAAAGAAAATCAAAAGAAGAGAATAGTCAAAGGGAGAGAATTTGATGCAGAAGGAGAACACATCACATCAGAGAAATAAATATTCTACATCTATCCACTAAAGGGATTGAAGGCAGAAAGAAAGATGCAAGAATCAAATCAAAGCTATTTGAGCTTACCGAAAGCCAGACATTTGTAATAGGTTACACTAGAAAAGCTTGATGAAACTATATATTTTATATTATATTAGCAATAGTATAGTATGATAATGTAGTATGTTTCCATCAATACCAAAGGGAGAGATTGATGACATGTAACTGATTAAATGTTTGAAGATGTTAAGTTGATGATCATGCAAGGAATTAAATCACTTAATGTATTGTATTGTCATTGATGTCAACTTAATGTAATCTATATGCTCATGGAAATATTGCCAAAGACTTCAAAGAACTCATGAATAAAGGCTATGCTATCAGTAATGCATATAAGTCAAGTATTCACCAAAGTGACTGCATACATGACAAAGTGCACCCGACGAATAGAGTAAAAGAACAAAGTCATAGTGATACCTGACGAGAAAATGCACAGCATTACTGACAAGCAAATTTATAGTGTTTCCTGATGAGCAAAGCATAGAGTAACCCGACGGACAGAGATACAGTGTTGCCCGATGGACAGAGATTCTGAAGAAAACTAAAGTCACACCAATGGAACAGTCAGTTTTCCCCGATGACTAACTGAAGTGTTGACTGATAGAATAGAGAGTTCATAAAACAACAAAATGCTTAGCTATCAAGAAGCTAAAGATAGAGTTAATGCATACTTATCATTGTTTTAATCATCTAGATAAAGTCGGAGATAAGTAATTGATTTAAAGCTGATTTGTCTAATTGACAAGAAGATCTCTATGAGATTAGACTGGAGATTTTTTTTAAATGTATTGGAAAAGATTGTTGAACATGCCAAGACCAAGAAAGCCAAGAAAAGAGGAAATCATGTCTATAAGAGAAAAACTCAATTCATTACGAATTGGGTGTGTGGGGTTAACAAGAGAGAAGAGGAAAGATGCTAAAGGAAATTTGAAGAAGAAGAAAGTGTTCTTTTAGTTCTGATCAACAAGCTGAGGAAAGAGCTAGATTCTACAGAAATCGATGAACAATGAGACAAGCATCACAAAGAAGAACAAGTGTGAAGAAAAGGTATATATTTGATTATATTGATCAGTGAAGTAATGGACCTACAATAGATCATAAAATCTACAATTGAGTTGTATGTATGAATAGATCATTAGTGTTTTATTTTAACCATTGAAGCATGTAAGCCTCTTAACTGAGCAGGACTTAAAAGTCTCTACAATTGAGATAAATCCCAAGGAGTATCAAAATTTTGATCACAAAAGTAGCATTGGATATGCCCGATACCTATTGACAAGCCACGTGAGTGTTTTATGAGGGATGGTAGATTTAGATGCCAGATACTAGCTGACAAACTATTTCTAAATCCTCTAACAAGGTCACACCTAATAGTGTGTTTGTAACCTTTAATAGGGTTGGCTCTTAACAGGGCTCACTTTAGAAGAGTGAAAATTTGGGGTACCGGTCCCAGTGGTTTTTCCATTAATAGGGTTTCCATGTTAAAATCCTTGTTTTATGTGTTTATGGTTTATCACTTTACTATTTTACATTTCACATATGCATTTCTGGATTTATTGGTATACTTTTCATATTTATTGTGTTTCGGTAAATAGATGACTGCTTATCGGTAATCATACAGAAGGAAGGTTTACAAAGCTATCTGACAAGTAGTAAATTGCTATAAGTATTTCAAGGCATAATCTATGGTGATAAGTTAAAGGGTTGATTTAAGGATTAATTTTTAAGGCCACTGATTCACCCCCCCCACCCTCTTAATTATTACTAACACAAAGACTCTAAATTAATGAAAATGAACTAAAACTAAAACTTTACTGAAAGAAAACTCTTTCTAACTGATACTAAACAACTTGAATTGATTTTCAATCCATTTAAAAATATTTTTTCCATGCAAGAGGGATCAAACTCGTCCAAAAAAGAGAGAGAAAGAAGATGGGGTTTCTTTGCATGCAACTAGAGTCTTCTTCTTGATCTTGGAGTTCTCCCTTGGAATCTTCACCTGGGGTTCTCTTTGCGGTGGGAACTAATAGGGTCCCTTAATCCTTCCAAAATGAACTCTATTTATGCACCCATATGATCTAAAGTTCAACTTCCATGCAAAAAATTGATCTCGCTAGAAAGACCCAAAAATTCAGATCCCAACCTCTACTCCAAAGTTTTTGAAGTGCCAAAAATTTCTAAGTGTCAGAATGCAAAAATGGAGGCCCACAATTTTTGGCCCTTTCAGAGGCCTAAAGGATGAAAAGGTTGAAAGACCAAAATGTTGGGAGGGCCAAAAGGGCCAAAAGGCCAAAATGCCAAATTTTAGCCTTTTGGAAAATGGCTAAGTGTAGAAAACTACTTTCTACAAAATTGTTGAATGGATCTGAGGCATCAGTTTGGAAATACTTTTGTATGGGTAGCTCAGAGCCTTTGTACTATCTATTGAACTTGTTCCTAATTTATCTCTTTCCTCTTGACTTTGGTGACCCTTCATTCTTGCTTCTCTCTAAAAATGGTCAATTCAAAAGAAAATAAATTGATCTGTTCTTCATGCTCCAACATCCTCTACATGTCTTCCTTTGAGTAGAACAAGTGGTGCAAGGCCTCTTTGGTGCTAACACCTACCAAAATATCTCTAAAATTCTGCACCACCTCTTTCGCTGGACATAGGATCTGTTTATCTTGGTCCCAGTATAGGTCTAGGATAATCCCTATGAAGAAACCATCTATTCTCCTACCCTTTCCATGACTTCCTTCTATTTTTCCATTATGCAGGCTAGGCACTCTTCAAAGACCATAATTTTCTTGGTTATGCGCTTAAACCAGGTTTCAAATTTGTCTAGTTCTTTTCCCTCATATATCTTTACTAGGATCTAGAAGCGTTTCTTCTTAATTATCTTTAGGTCTTGGAGGGAGGCTTGCCGTTTGGTTATCTCAGAATCTAAACCATCTTCACTCTCCATTTAGTTTATCAAATTTTTAGTTTCAATCAAGATGAATCTATAAGGCCTAAACACTAGTCTGATAACCCCTTATCCATACTGCTAAAATTTGTTCTTCCAATCCACACTTTCTTGGATGAAGGAAGGGGTCAAACCTGTCAGTAAATTTGATGTGGCCCTCTTTTCTAATATGGCCTGTAATGAGGCCTCCAGGCAACTTGGTCCAATGGGACCCACCATCTTATGAATGAACTTCTTCAGAGCCTTATTTTTCTCTGTTAAGGAATTGGTGGTCTCTTCATCCTTGCTCATAAATCCTAAAGCATGATTCAAACTAGAGCTGCTAATGTCTTACTCCCTTCCCTAGTGGGCTCACCCAAGTATACCTCTTCAAGTGTATAATCTTTTGGGGTCACTTGTTCTTGAGAGGTTCTAATAGAAGAAAGTGCTACTTGTGCCTTCCAGTGACCCCTAGTGTCTTGGGTGACATGGGATATGGTCCTCATTAGTATGTTGGCCTTTGCCTAGTGAAAAGCTTTCCCCAAGAATTCCATGTATGTATCTTCTCCTTCTTCCTCATCTGTGTAAGTTCTCCTCCTAGGCTAAATCACTTTAGTAAACCAAGTAGGTTTAATAAAGGCGGTGACCATCTCATATGGGGCAACATGGAGGATTGAAGCCAAGTTTTGTGATCCAGGGGTCACCTCCTTCTTTGACTCTTTCTCTTGTTCCCTTTCTTTCTCACCTTCTCCCTCATTCATTAATTCTTCATGACCTTCCCCTTCTCCCCTTTCTTCTTCTTCTTTCTCTTCTTCTCTCCTCTCCTCTTCTACTGATACATCTGGTTCATCCTTATCTCATCCTTCATCACCTGAGGAACCATTCAACACTTTTGTATTAAGGCTAGTCATGGCCTCCAAAGTGGTTTTGGATGGTAACATGGCTTCGACACTTACTGACCCTTGGGGGGTCAAGATGAAGCAAGGAAAAGGAACTAGTGGTGGTGGATTTGGTTTTGTAGTTGGGAGAGAAGGTGTTGGTGTTGGAGTTGGGGTAGAAGGTGGTGGAGTAGGAATTGGAGGTGGAAGAGAGGTTGGTGGAATGGGAATGTGAGGCATTGGGGTCAAAGTAGAACTCTCTCTTGTAGACTTATTTCCTACTATATTAGGAGTTTCCATGGCATCTTGAGATTTAGGTCCTTGGCCGGTGTTAGAATCCACCCCCATGATAGGAACATTTAGTGCGGGATTAGTGAACTAGGTCAGAGGTAGAGTGAGGGTTACTTGGGGCTGAATGAGTGATGGTTCTCCCATGTCATATCCTATTGTTGAATCTAGCATATCCTATCTATGGTCCACAAATACTTCTAGGCCTTTGAAATCAGATATCTAGAATTCATCTGAACCTAAGGTATCTAGAGGATTGTCCTATTCTTTTGGATCCTCCGTGTGTTTTCTTGTAGTCTCCTTTTCTTTCCTCTTCTGAGACCTTTTTCTTTTAATAAAAGGTGTGTCTTCCTCTTCTTCTAGCTCCTCTTGTAACATTTCTAGTCATGGAGACCCAAAATCTCTCCTCCTTTTATACATTTTATTTCCTTCTCCCGTGGCAAGGAGAGATTGACCAGAAGTGGAAGGGCCTTCATCTTGTGTGGCCTATGATGATCCAATTGAAGTATCTATATGTCATGTCATCTTGGTCTTGGGAGCTTTGTGCCTAGGATTTGAACCATATTGTACTACACACTCATGGCCATACACTATCACCAACTTTTGTGGTGGAGCCTTTTTGTACTATGGTACAATAGATTTCTATCCTCATTTCTTATCATCCTTCCTGGGTGGATCCATCAATGTCTTCACTAGAATAGAATCCATTTTATAGGGCCTTTAATCCCTGCTTCTGTGGTTCTGACCACATGCCAAGCTCAAAATTCAATGTCATCATTCTCATGTTTATCAATTTCCACGTACAAGATGGGCCTATTGTATATCTTGTCCATAGTATAAATTGATTCCAACACTTTATTTGAATCACTATCCCAAACCTTTTGGGGAATAGGGGTCTTCAAGGTCTCATGTGCAAGGGCAAGGGACATCCTGCAATAGTCCCTAATTTTGACCTCATCATCGTCCACACAATTTATCTAGTGATCTTTGAGGTGTGGCTCATGAATATAGAATTTTCCAATAATGTGGTTGTATGTAATTATTGGGTCAAATCAGGCCCAGATGGTTTTGTATAGTTGAAGTGGGTAGTCATCCCACTTTAAGGCCAAGGACTTGCAAAATTTCATGTCTTGAAGAGTGTACGGGCCTAGGAGGATAGGAAAGTCCCAGCAGTGCTTCTTCTTACACTTTATATGTTCATAAGCATCTATGAGTTGTCTGGACATTCTAGAATAATTATCCATTCAGATGGGTACCTGGGTAGCTTCTTTGGTTGCAAAGTAGATCCTGCCACTCGGATGTATGTAAATGTCCTAAAATGTATGTAATAGGCCCCAATCGCCCTTACTTTGGTAGTTGCTTCTTCTGACATTCTCTTTGTGAAATCACCTTTAATGGATCATATTGATTGCAAAGATGAAAGCATCATTTACTATCCTTTAATATGGGATATCTTCTAGCATATTCACCCTTTTCACTAGCTGTGGGTATACAATATGGGGCCATACATTTTGATCAATAATGTCCCCACTTTTAGTGAGCCCTCGATAGTCTTCCCCCATGACTAAAAATTACACTATGTATTTATTCATGTATAATTTTGGATTATGTTTCACCAGAGTCAGTTTCTCATCCAGTTTGTCACTGATAATGGTGGCCCAATCGAACCTGGCCTTGTACTTCCTGATATTTTCTATTAATAGGATCATCTAGTCCTCAATTTGGATGGAATGAGGTAGTCCATACACTTAGCTCAAAAGTGTTACTATTACCTGGATTTGATCCCTTAGATATCCTCTTCTAAGGTATATCTTGTCCAGTTTAGTCTTTGGGAGAGGTTGCTTGAGGTATTCCTTGTTTGCAATCTCATATGCCTCTTCACCTTTGTTCCTAAACTGCCTGAGGATCTTTTCTATGAAGAAGTCATAGAATTTATCTACACCCTTCTAGAGGTGGGAGACCTCTTCTATATTGTTTGGTCTTATGTCTAAAACCACCTATCCTTCTGTGTTTTTTACTACCCTCTCATTTGGGATGTAGTGGTTTGCTAGGGTCATTATCAGTTCTCAAGATATTATGGCCACGGGATGGGCTGCTGCATTCACTAGGCCCGATAAGACCATGGAGGTGCAGTCTTTGGGCCTTCATATTAGCTGGGAGAACCTCACTAGGAACTCATCCCAGTCCATGTTTCTAATGTTAGTATTGGTGATACCTGCATATTTGTTCCTGATCTTTGAAGGGGGGTGATTCAATTGTAAAGGTACTTCTTCGGGGATGTTGTTTGTTTCTTAGGCATTCCTACAAGAAAAATACAAGTATCAATATCTTTTTTATTTAAAGGAAGCTATGAAAAGTAGGGAAGAAATTTTTTTTATCTAGGAAAGCAAAAGAAGAAAGCTTTTAAGAAGCTAGAAATGCAATTTTCTCTCTTTTGGATGCCAAAAATTATGTCAGGGTCCAAAAATGTCGAAAGTGAAAAAGAAGAAAGTCAGAGGAACAAGCATTTTTGTTCTTTTTGTGTGCTAAAATTTGACCAAGGTGTCAAATTCCGAAAGCCTAAAATTGCTAAAAGAAGGACCTTGTCACTCGGAGGTTCAGACTTTTTGAGCTTTCAGGACTATCGGACATCTTGGGGGCCTGAAATGCCAACACCTCCAAAAATCCAAAATGTACTTGGTGACAACTCAAGG
Source organism: Thuja plicata (assembly GCA_018584345.1). NCBI lineage: Eukaryota > Viridiplantae > Streptophyta > Pinopsida > Cupressales > Cupressaceae > Thuja > Thuja plicata. The sequence goes on along the minus strand of MU227596.1, from coordinate 62,526 downwards.
GGATAGATAGTTTTCAACCTTTTGGAGGCTGAAAACATGCGAGTAGGTCACAACGTAAAAACCCTAAGGCCAACAAAAAACAACACAACAAGAGAGAGAGAGAGAGACCCCTCTACAGGCCCAAGGGTGCAAATCCTAGGGACTTGGGGAGGGAAAACTAAACTGACTAGGGAGCCTAACCTAAACTAACCGAAGACAAAAACAAAACCTAACAAAAAGAAGGAAACACTACCTGTCATGCATTAGAAGTGGAGGACAAGGACTACAAGAAGCTGAGGATGAGGAGCAATCAACAATAGAGAAGCAAAGACATGAGCAGAAACGGAGAGCACACGGGGATGCAAAAGAAAACGCAGAAGACCAAAAGTAGAAGTGAGAACCAAAAAAGGCCCAGGCCACTTAAATAGCCTGTGGAATGATGTCACCAGGTTTTAGCATTTCAAAGGCCAAAATGTTGAACATTAGATGGCCTCACCCCCTTTTGGTGTTTCAAGGTCTAAAACACCGAAAGGTATGAAGGTTTTACCCTTCGGCCTTTTGGCCATTTTGGTTTTTCAAAGGACTCTGGGTCCTTCAAAACTCCTAAAGGGAAAAAAGGCTAAAAAAACCTTTCCTTTCTCAACAGTCCCCTCATGAAACCCAATTCAAGGAACATGGAGAAGGGCAGACCCACAAAACCAAAAAGACAAAAAGGAAAAAGGGGGGGGATCCCCATGGTCAGTGGACCAAAATAGGGTGTTTTTTATGGACCCACAACAATGTTGTTCCACACTATGTGATCTTAGTAGCTTAATTTTTTGGAGGTTCCTTGTTTTACATGGTACTATACTTTCATATTCAATATTTCTTTGTTAGCAACATAATAGGTCCATTTTCATATCTTTAAGCTTTAGGATCAAGGGTTCTCTCTTCAATTCATGCTCTTTCCAAACGATATGTTTTCCCTTTGTTGACTTGTATATTTATAACATGACATCCTCGATTCCATGGAATTTCTTTTTTAACATGAAGAATTTCTCTTTTTAGGAGATTTACATCCCTATTTAAAACATCTTTGTTTCTTGGAAGTGTATATATTAAAAAAGATCTATCACTTTTGGGTACAAAATGTTTTAATCCTTTACCAAGTATCCCCTTACCTAGTAATAAGGAAGGTGTGTATTCTTTATTGTCCTTCCTCTTTTTCCTTGTCTTGTAGCTTGGGGGCAAGGATTATCTCTTATTCCTTTTTAAGGATACACTTTCCTTGGTGGAGTGGTGTTTGTTTATCATGTGATTTCCTTTCTTACCTGGAATTGATTGTCTTGATTAGGAATTCTCTCTTATTCAAGAGGTTTGTATCCTTGATCACAACCTCTTCCTCATTTGAAAATTCATGTCCATCAAAAATAGTGTTGGGATAATGGAAAGGGTGTGTACTGAGAGGGGAGGGGTGAATCAGTACCCTAAAACACGTTTAGTCAATTCTTTGTAACCACTATTTTGTATTAACCGATTGAGTAGATTACATACACCAATATATAGTATCAATTATGAAATATAAATGTATGTAAAATAAATATTACACATACATGAAATTAAGTACTCATGACACTAGTATTTTGGTATAGCAGAAAACCCCTGTTAAAAGTAAAAACTGTGGTGGGGATGAGACCCACAAAACTTCACTACCGCAGTAATAAAGATAGCCTGTTAAAGCTTATGAACAATGATCACTTTTGATTATCTTACCCTGTTAGGAGTAACAAAAAGATCGACTGGATCTACCTCGTGTGAGGATTTAGCAACACAATCTATGTGTGCACTCGGTTAAGAGATTTACAATAAGATGGTTAAGTCTACTCTGTTAAGAGATTTAGGAGTCTATTACAATTGTTAGAGAGTAATACAAAGTTGATCTGAAACATATACAATCTCAATATTACTGATACAGATCCATTAAGTACATACAAAATATGTCACCTCAATGTGAATTATAATACCTTCTACTCTGTTCTACTCGGTAGCCTTGCCTTAGTTTTGTAAATTGATTTTTGTAATGTAGTCTCTGTCCTTGAAATTCCTTGTCTAATCTCTGATGTCTATAGTGTGGTGGTTAATTGATCATTTCTTGATCAACATACATTAAAAAATTTTACATCTATACATTTATATATCAAATGATGTGACCTAATTAGGGCTTAACAATTACATCCATATCCTAAGATCAATAGTGTACATAATTTGCCTTGATCATCAACACATAGGAGACATCAACAATTAATTTTGTAAATCCATAATTAATGTCCTCCTTGATTGTGTAAACCGTTATCTAGGTTAGCTCAAAATTTATTACATAGAATAATGTGCCATATCAAATTTTTAGACGGTCTCTGTTCCAATCAGTTAATGTTGTCTCTTGGTGCTCGGTGTATAAAGTGTATCTCAGTTATACTAGTGGTTGGTTTTGCTGTGTAGCTTGGTGTTGTCTTCTTCTTGGTATAGTCTTTGTACTCAAGTATTACTGTACTTGGTTAAATTTGGGCGTGATCAGTGCTCTCAGTTAACTCTGCACTTTAGTGATATATACTGACTGTCTTGTTTGACTTTGTTACCGACTGTTCATTATGTCTGCTTGATAACTAATGACAACTTCAATGTGCAATTGGAGTAACATTATCCCCCTTTGGAATTAGTATCAAAAACTTAGTGTTGACGGGACTTTGTGAATGGTCCGCTAACAGATGTAAGTTGTCACTAGGTACCGGGGTACCAACCAACTTTGGTTGTAAAGGTTGTCTAGGGAATAAATTCTCTGGGCCTTCAAGCACCTAAGATTCGGGTCTCAACAGTGCGGGAGCTAAGTTGGGAGTGTGACTATTTTGTTTGGGGGGATAGCTGGTTTTATTGGCTCATCTTCTCTGGGGATTTTAGTAAGTTGGGGTTTTCGGAAAATATTTGGATTATCAAAGAAACTTCAAAAGATACGCCAGGGTTAGAGAACATCCACTCTACCTATAGTTATGCAAATATATTTAAAACATCAACCATGCTCTAACATGATACACTAAATACTAAATGCATATAGAACCATGAGTTCATACATATTCAATAGCGAGGGGAAAAGAAGGTCGTTAATCTACTTAAAACATTAGAGCAAGGGACATCAGAAACATACAGCACAAAAGAGTATTAACTCTGAGATCATCTATCTATCAAGAGCTTCTGAGAACTAAGGAGCATTGAGCTCTGTAACTACAAGAAATGAAAATGCTAAAATACTAAAGCTATGGACTGCAAAATCATCAATTTCATCGACCCTTGAAATGAGGTCAGACTTCTTATTTATACACAAAGGTTTCCCTAAAGTTAACCTCGATAAGAACAGAGGTATGATATGTTAGAAGAATAAGACAAGAAAAGAGGTATGGAAGAATTGGCCTCGAGAAGAGAGCCAGAGGGAGAATACAAGAAATAAGATCTCTCCAAAGTTCAAGGCTACATGCCTCATTAGTGGAAAAATGGCTCATTGGCTTCGATGCGCCAGGTGTTTAATGCTGGGGTGGCACCTTGGGAAGACCATCTATCAGAATCATCATCTGAGTTGATGTGCCTGGCTAGGGTTACCCACTTTCTAACACCCCTATTAACTATCTGATAATGACCGGTTAGCTCCGGGGAACTTGGACGTAGGTCATCAAAAGAATACAAAATTGTTGGATCCAGGACTCCGGGATCCGGGAGCTTGCGCTCAAAGAATAATGAATATAAAATAATACACCATGTTGACGAAAATCTCCAGATTCTAGAGAACTTTATTGCTCTTTACTCTTCTTAAATGCCTCCAAAACTTGGCTTATGTCATCCTCATATATGTCCTTAATGTCGTCCCACTGGCCACAGATAGCTTAAAGCTTCTCTTCAACTTCTCCAGCCCCATTCCAGAAGTCATCTACTATCTTCATGGCATCATGTGAACAGAGCATCATCTTAGATAATCTTGATAACCTTCCTCCATCAAAGTCCCCGGCAGACTGATATAGGGACTCCATGAACTCATCGTACTTACTAAGGACATAGTCCTCTGGGGTGCATGTTTTGGTGATGAAGGGGTCTACTTGTGAAACCCTTACTACAAATGCCTTGAATAAACCAAAAGGATACTAGGTCGTAGTTACTTTCTCTCTTAATACCTTAACCAGTTGCTTGCATACCTCAATCTTGAGGCCAAGTCTGGAGTACTAGGCCTGGAAGGAGTCATATGATTCTTCCCCCAAAATTCCTTCCTCTGTGATGGCTTCCTCCCTGGTGTTAAATACCTCATTCAACTTGGTCTTCCATCATTCATACTTTTCTAAGTCTTTTTCCCACAAGACAGTGGAGACATTCGCCAAGCTGAGGAGATTACTAATCTGATAGAGATCCGGGAGTGACACAACTAAAAATTGCCTTAAAGCGACTATCTACTTAGTGATCCACCCATCCATAGCTTGGACCTTCTTCTTCATGGCCCTTAGAGAATCCATGTCACCCTGTGCAAGCGGTAGTCCAGGGGTAGAATCTTTCAGGTGGATCTCGGCCAGTGGCTATGTGAGTTCTCTCAGAAGTGCAAGGAGATTTGTATTATTTTCCCTTTCCTCCTTCAACTTTTGGGTCTGCTTATTGTAGCAGGTCCAATTCCACTTACCTCTGTGATTGTGTAATCTTTGGCCCTTACCACTACTGCATCTGTATCGTGGGGAGGTGTTGCGATGGTCGCAACTGTACTTCCTTTTGGACTTGTCTAGAGGGTATGGACTGTTTGGGCCTTTTTAGGCTTCTTGGCCTCTGCATTTTGGGCCATCATTTCAGCCAAGGAGAGTGGAACACCTATTGCTACCGTCAGGGCCTTCCTCTTTCTATATTCCACCAGCCATTACGGTGGCTGGGGAGGTTTTGCTGCCAAGGCCTAGGTATTGAGATTCCCTTCGGAATCTGGTGGTGCGTTCCTAGTATCTTCAGTGTCATCGGGCTCTTTTTCATTTCCTTGCTCCTGTACCTACTCCTTTTCTTGTTCTTCGGAGGCCTCGGTATTTTTTGCCATGTTGGTATCCTCTTCCGTGATGTCCAGGATTTCTTCTCTGCCGGTATCAACATCACATGTGTCTTCGGGGATTTCCCTGTCCTTCTCAGCATCGGGCGAATTAAAATTTGTATCCTCAGGGTTTTTCCCCTTATCATACTATTTTTGTTGTTCCTTGGCATCATTTGTTGGGATATCTTCCTCCATTAGAAAATTTTCTAGAGGTGGATGAGGTACCGAGCCAAGATTCAGCATTTGGGCGCTGTGATCACCTCACCGAATGTACTCCAGGGCAATTGGTCACCTAGAGTAACCAAAGGCATCTAGAGCGTGATGATTGGGGGTACAGTTGATCCCGTGGGTCTAGTTTCCCTAGTCATTGGTTTCTCATTCACTATTTGCCTTGGTTCTTTCTCGGTCTCATGGACCGATGTTTTCTCCCGCTCGGGCTCCTTTTGTATTTCTTCCCAGATTTCTTGCTTTGTGGCAGCTTCTTGCCCTAGGGACCCCTTTTCAGTGGGGATCTCTCCTTTTTCTTGAGCGGTGATCTCCTCCACCACATGATCTATATCCCCATGTAGGTTCATAATCTCATTTTCCTTGAAGATATCATCGAAGTCATCGTGCGGGGGAAAGTCCTTTGTTATATCTTCTAGTTTGGGAGAATCTGACTTGACTTCTACTGGGGGCATGTTAGGCATACCAGGGCCTTTGTCTATACTTGGGGTGGGGTTCACCTTCTACTTCTTATTTATTTGTAGTGGAGCCTCAATATCCAGAATACTTGCAGACTCCACCTCAGCGAATGTCTGCCTGCTCATAAGTGTGGCCAATGACGGAGAAATCGTCTGGCAAGTAGATGCCACTGGAGTTGCGAGGAGGCTGACAGATAGTTGTGCACTTATTTTCTAGCTCATTAGCCTTAATGCCTCCATTTTCTCCTATATCTAAGCTATTATGGGGAGAAAACCCTTAGGAGGTACTTGGGCTGGGGGGGCTTCTTTCTCCTTCCCCTTTCTTGTGCTAGGTCCTGCGGCTTTGGAGGTCGAAGTGGACCTCCGAACAATTGGTCATTTTTGGGTGCTCCTTGGACACACCTACTTGAAATATTTGTGGCTATTTTCTATGATAGGGTGACATGCCCCCTCAATTGTTAAATCCTCTAGGGTGGCTCAATCCACTAGAGGGAGATCTAATGTATCTAACCCTTGCTATTTATATAATGGGTCCTCCAGGGGCCCGTCATCTAAAAAACCCTTCAGGAAACCCCAAAGGTCAAGGGATTTCATCAAGCCTTTAGACATCTACAAATGTTGGCAGGCCTAGAGATCAAAATTGTCTTAGCAATCTGCCCAAAAATATTCAATGTCCTCTACAATATGCGGTGGGGACACCCGGGGAAGTTTTGTTGCTATTTTACCTAGTGGATCAAAATTGCTTCTGGTATGGTGGAATTCCACTAGTCCCAGACTCTTTAGTTCATTATCTGCTTCTTTCACCATGGCAAGACTACAAGAATAGTTCCCACAAGAGATTGGGAACAGAACGTTGGTAACCTTCTTCAATGTGAAGATAGTGTGCAGCTCTAGAATCTCCTGGCATAATTCTAAAAGAATAATTCTATTCCCACAATATCGAGGAAGAAGGTAGGGTTTCCCGAAGAAGCCGGTCACCCAAATATATGTATATTGCTAGAATTGAATGAAATAATTCCTGTAAGTGCTCACCAGGTTCATCACCTCTTGTGACAACCAGTATCCAGAATCCTGAGTAAGTGTCAAAATATTCTGGTAAATGAAGGCATCATTTACCCTGCAAAAATTTAGGAAACTGAGTTCCCACTGGACCTAGGGATAATGATCCCATGACGTCAACTAGTCAAGCCCATTCCCAAGAACACCCATTATCTGTAAACCTTGAAAAGTTGGTCTTTGTTGGGTGAGTGCCTATAGTACATAGGATGTCTTGTGGAACTTTGGAGTCTAAAGGATGCCCTTTAGTTGTGTGTCCACATGGTTGGCGATGATAGCTGCCCAGTTGAAAGTTTGACTGTGGGTGGTAACACAGTAGAGAAATTAATACATCCATGCTAAGAAATCCTAGGCATGGGGCTCTCCAAAGAGTCTGCATAGAAATATGATTCCAACCTGGATAGGTTCTTTAAAATCCCTGCGGGGAATCTCAAGTTTCATCTTTTTATAGTCCCTTCTTGGGGACTTAAGCCAGTGGGTGTTGAGATATTGTCAGGAGAGGAGAGAATCTTCCTCAAACTCCTTTAATGATGTGGATTGGGAGAGAATAACATCTCCTTTGAATTGAGGGTTCCCTAGCCCTGAAGAAAAGGTAGCGGCGTCCAGATTGATGATAGTCGCTGGATAGTGTAGTGGGCGGGGATCGGCGAGCAAAAAAACCTGAGTGGAGGCATTGTAGAGTTTTTCTAGTTGGAGTATCAACTCCGGTGCTTGCATTGAGAAAGGAAAAATTGCAGCTTTGATAATTCTAGAGGCGGCCATGTGTCTAGCCATAAGAACTCCGTCAGCCTTCTATTTGTATATGGCTTGAACCATGCCTTGCATTTCAGCCCATAGTCTGGGCTCTGTGTCTATCATTTCTTGGAACTTAGAGCCCACCTTGGACCCTACAAGAACACCCTCCTTCAGGTACTTGGAGGTTAGTGTCAGCTTGGCCAACATCTTTTCAACCTTAGTTTTTGTAGCTGCCCAAGTGGAGGTAGTCAGTAGCTCTAGCCTATCAGGAGGAGCGATCACATCAGACATTTTTATCAATCTATCTACAACCTACAAGACCAGAGAACCATCAATACATGATATAATAACAATATTTTAGGGACTCTGGGGAATTCACCACCATTTTGCACCTGCACAAAAGTGTTAGCATGCATCAAAAATCTTAGAATATCAAAGTTAACATGGGTCAGATTTTGATCAACACCCGGAGGCTCCGGGGCATGGGATTAGGTGACAAAAATGGAATGAAGACCTAGGGTATTCTCAGCACCCAAAGTACAGGAGAACTAGTCATTATTGATGTGACTGGTAGAGAGCCATACTTGGCTAACATGGGTCATTACGTGGCTACGCGACAAGTGGTATAATGGCATTAATGCCAACAAGTGGGCTGACACAGGGGAATTAAATGCCAGATGGGATATGATTTGAATTCCTACTTGTGGGAAATCAATCCCTCCATTAAGGCGACATGACAAAGGAGAGAAAGCCGCCATGGCTTGAACCAGTGAGGTGTCAAGTTTTAACCGTGGTGAATACCTCTCTAACGAGCTTGTCAAGGTGGTTTGGACGTGATAGAGCATAATGAGCTCGACATAAATAGAAGGATATACATGGGGTATGTACATATATATATATATATAGAGGGCCGAAGCATTATAAGAGCTGAAGCACAACTCGTAGGCTGACCGCAACAAACAGACATATATATAGAAATGTACAGGAAGACTACAATATATACATAATATACAAAAGCACTTACAACATTCTACAACAATGTACAAAACATACACTAAACTATAACTGCACAGAGGGTGGACAACCCTCTAGCAGATCCAACCCACCAACGAGAGGCGATAGAAAATCCCATGCGAAGGCACGACAAGATGAAAGTAGAACCAAAATCAAAAATGAGACAAAAACAAGACAGACAAGCAGAAAATAGAACCAAAAACTAGAGAGGAGAGAGAGAGAGAGAGAGGAAAGCTTACCTCAAAACATGGGGAATGTGGAGAGGATGAGCACAGGAGGTGCTCTACAAAAATTTCACCCTTGAGTCACCATGAATGAGCACTGCAAATCACTTTTAATCACTCACTAAGCAAAGGGAGAAAAACATTGTTTAATCACCTTTGAATCACTCTAATTGCTCTAAGTGTTTGATCGCAATAAATGTGAAAGTGACTGGTAACTTCTATTTATACCCTTAGGGTAAAAATGTGTTGCTTTCTCCCACAAATTCTAGCACAGACAAACCTCTGGACTCTGGGCCCAGGGATTCCATGCAGCCAGATCTTCTCACAAAAGAAGACATGATAACAAAGAATCCTAGAGTTCGGGATCCGGTTGACTCAAAATAACAAACCAACTCTAGGACCGGGTCCTAGACACAAAAGAAGGCAAGAAACAAAAGAAAACAACCCTCGCAAAAGCAAAGCCCAGAGGGAGACAAAGAAAACAAAAGAAACCAAGGAAATGAAAAAGCAAAAAGGGGGATCCAACATTTTTCCTATAAAATGTAGGGACGAGCATGTAGGGCATAAAAAATGGTGACTATCTAGGATGAATGCCTTAAGTGTATTCAAGAACTTCAAGATCTCTGGTTAGAAAAACCAGAATTAGTCCTTACCTTGAGCATTCTGCTTGCAAAGTGTGAGGCGTCAGAGAAAATCAAACTCATCAATGATTCAATCTTTTTGTCCTTCATCAGCTGTGAAGTGTGTGCTTTGAAAGAAAGCCAAGACGATGACCTCTGGGAGAAGCAGAGAGGAGGCACTAAGTATCTCAAACCAAAGCCATCATATCTTGCACATTTCCCCTGGATGCTAGAATTCCCTATTCTTTAGTTCTTTTCTTTTATTTTTCTTTTCTGGATGGAAAGGCGGTACTTCTTTCATCGTGAACCTTAAGCTTAGCTAATTTTAACGGCGGTACTTATTTCACCTTGCCATCTTTTTTAAATTGCTGAATAGGAGAGAATGTTTTAGACCTAGGATATTTAAATAATTTTTAGACTTGGCCAACAACAAGCACAACTGATCTACCCTCTGGGTGTATGATTACTTGTTTCTTATAATTTCTATTAACTGATGTCCGGACTGTCGAGATGTGAACCTAGTGAAGATTACCCATAACCTTTTACCATACTTACGAAATAACTCTAGAGCATAGATGAATTCCACCATGCTAACAATAGATTCCAAACTTACCATAATACACAAGGTATTATTCCAAAGACTAGATGTTATGGGAAGCATACCTTTCTACATGATAAAGGCAACACGCTGGGAACCCAAAAAACAAACACAAAACAAAAGAAAGCCAAAAAAAGGAAAACATGAAAAGGAAAGGCGATCCCAAAGGATGGCCAACAAAACTATTTACAAGGACAAGGCACTCCAATGGAGTACCGGGAAAGATATTTACAAGCAAGAACTTTACATATGATATAACTTTGGACAAACTTACCACCTACCTCATTCAAAATAGTGCTTTAGAAATTGACCATTAATAGGCAATGGGATAGCTTCTCTGGTCATAGTACTAAGGCGATAAGTATTTGCCCCACAGATCTTAGATATCAGATATGGTCCGAGCTAGAGCCATTAAAACTTGGTGTGCTTTCCCTTCTTTTCCCGGGCCTTGTCCCACAAGAGGACCAGGTCCAAAATCTGAAAGGCCTTATACTGGGCTCTTTGGTCGAACCATCATTTTACAACTGCTTGATGACGCACAAAATGTTCAAGGGCTATGTATCTATGTTCCTCCATTTGTACTAGATTCAGGAGTTGAACCTCCTTGATGTCATCCCAGTTGTTGAATTCCTGCATGAACTATAAGACCAGGATTTGTAAGTTGATGGGGAATACTAGATTCTAGCCATAAACCAGATGAAATGGGGAAGTCCCCAGGACTTCCTTGATTCTGATGTGATCCACCCAGAGGGTGAACCTAAGCTTTTTGTGCCAGTCCTAGGGGTTTTGTTCTAACAGATGTTTGATCACTTCTAACAGATTTTTGTTGGTTGATTCAGCCACACCATTTCCCTGGGGGTAATAGTTGGTAGAGAACTTCAGAGTGATCTTTCTTTCATAGGTTCATTCGAGTAATTGCACTAAAAAAAATGCCAGACCATTGTCACACACTATAGTAAATGACATTCCAAAATGGGTGACAATGTTTTCTTCAAGAAATTTAATAACTATGTCTGCCGTGTTGTTTTTGCAAGGAGTTACTTCAGACCACCAGGTGCAATAATCGGTAGCAATCAAAATATACTGGTATTTGGTAGATGAGTTGGGGTTAATTTCCCTAATAAACTCAAATGCCCATTGGGAAAAGGGTCTAGCTTCGAAGACTGGTTGCAAAGGCATGGCTGAGTTTTGCTCACAGTGTGTCATTGTTTGGCAAGTGTGACACCTCCTAACGTGAGTGTAGACATCCTTAAAGATACAGGGCCAATAGTATCTAGCCCAAAGGATCTGATGGGCAGTGGCATCAGCTAAGCCATGCCCGGTTCTAAACTGCTGATGAAATTATTCAATCATCCTTGAATCTTGGTCCCTATCTATGCACTGGAGGTATGCCCCTTCATAATTTTGGTGAAAAATCCTTTCATTTTTTATCAGGAAGTGTGCGCTTTTCAGTCACAGGGCACAATGTTTGTCTGAGGGTAGCCCCTCTAGGCATCCGTTATTCAACAATAAGTATACCAAGTTGGTATACCATAGATCTTGAGTGATGGAATCCACTGTATAAGTTTTGCATTCGATGTCTGGAGTTCCTTCTACCATCGCTCTACATAGTGTGTGCTAAAATGTTGACACACTTATATGGGTCATTCCATCCAAGGTTGCTCAAGAATGAGGCCTCAAATATCGACTCATAGCTC
>MU227596.1:32363-50796 GCA_018584345.1 Thuja plicata | reverse complement strand
CATGCAAGTACACCATGAAATGAGAGATTCAATGCATGAAAATGAAATATATTCTATATGATTGCAATGCATAAAAGGAAATTAATCTAAATGATAACAATGCATGATTATTCTATGAAAGGAAATATGGATTTAATCTAAAATGAATCTAATCTACATGAATAGTCATGGTTTCAAGAAGAAGAAGACAAGAAGAGAAAAGTTGCAATATCCAAGCTTGAGTGCTCAAATCCTCTTCCAAAATTGCTCTCCAAACCTGCAGTATAGCAATACTATGAAAAAGATGATATGTGAATGAGAAGGAGAGGTCTCCTTTTAAAGGAAAGTGAATGGTTGAGATTAAGAGGCAAAAATCAAAGGCTATGATTAAGAGGCAAAAATCCCACCACTTAGGAGGATATGAAGAAAAAGGGATTTTTATTTAATTTATTTCCTTTTTTATCAAATAAAATGCTTTAAGTGGGGATTTTTATTTATTTAATTAAAAAAGGGGATTTCCTTATAATTAAATAAATTAGAAGAATTTTATTTAATTAAATGGGAGGAATTTAATTTAATTAAATAAGATGAATTTTATTTAATAAAAAGGAAGAAATTTAATTTAATTAAATAAGATGAATTTTATTTAATAAAAAGGGAGATTAAATCTTTTAATTAAATAAAAATAATCAAACCTTAGGAAATATTGAAATAATTGAATTAATTACAATTTGATCAAGGAAATTGATTTGAATTGAAAATGTTCCAAAGCATTGATTCAGGAAATTGATAAAATGATAAATGGGGGCCCATAGTCTAGGCGACCATTTTAGGGTGCATACATTTGCCCCTCTTTGAATAATGTGTGATCATTCTAGGAACACATAAAGTCAAAGAATGTAGTTGAAGTGTAAGATCAATTTGGGATCACAAAACAACACAGACATCAACACCGTTGTTTGTAAGTAATTGACATCAGAACAAAAAATAAGCTGATTGCAAAATAAGACAAGGTCAACACTGTTGTTTGTAAGTAATTGACATGTCTGAGATAAGAATCTCAAGCAAGGTTGCCCCAAGTGGAAAAAATAATAGGATTGATAAATTTGAATCAAGGATTGAAGTTTGATAGGTACTACCCCCTCGTGATCAAAATTAAAATGAGATAGAAGAGAAACATAAAATTGATAAATTTGATCAAATCCAACTAAAGGTAAGGTTCTTGATATAAGATGAAAGATATAAGGGTCACAGAACCAAGGTAGATCATCAAGCATGAAATATTATTCCCCAAGGTTGAGTTAGAAGAAAAGAAGTGGGTTGAAAGTGAATGGAAGATAGAAGTTTGGAAGAGGAGGAAAGAAATGGAGAGAAGAAAAAGAATTTGCCATAAGAAATAGAATGCCCCAAAATCAATCAACTATTTAAGATAGAAAATTTTGATTGATATCATGAAAGAAGATAAGGAAATGAATATCAGAATGTAATCATAGTTGATTAAAAGTCCACAAGAAAGATGGAGGAAAACCCTCGCAAACTCATAATGCAACCTAAAAATGAAAACTAACATGAGGTCTAACAATGCAAGCTACATGAAAATGCAAAGGTGTACTTGCAATAGAGCAACTATAACATAGGACATTGTGTTCATCATTCATTAGAGAATGTTAAGAAACTTATTTTCATCATTGGGCCATTATTAATGGACATCAAGAAATCACATAATCATCACTAGTCACAAGCGCAACTATGAAGATATGAATGTGATTTATATCGGATTGGAATGTGGAAAGATTCTAACATAACCATCAAAGACATAAAGGTCAAGATGACTTCGATGTTAGCTTACCAAATTTAATATAGTAAAACCACGCTCGCATCAAGGCATAGAGGCCAGGATGACCAGCAAAATGGTTGTGCAAAAATAGTGAAGCATAAAGCAGGAAGCAAAATAAAAACATGTTCCATGCCCCAAGTCCTCTAACTATGCATCCCAGAGAGACTTATGAGACAAGAACACTCAACGGAAATCAGTAGCAGACACAAAGAAAAGATCATGACATAGCTCAAGCATTAAGTATTGTGTTTAAAAATTTAAGTGTATTAACTGATACTGAGTTCTAAGGATAAGGATTGAATGCTCGCAAGCAGGTAAGATCACATGACAAAATGGGGTAAGACCAAATCGATAAGTGTTGAAAAACACTCGATGTCAAGGGTTGTATTAAAAAATACAGTTGGGGTGGTGTTGAAAAACACCATTTGTGAGATATCCTAAAGACTAACGCATCTAAGAGACCAAAGCTAACACAATTATTCCCCCTAGACAAAAAGAAAGACCAATTCCAAACCAAGGCAACAAGGACAAGGCATGATGGAGAAAGGCTAAGTGTCAAGGACATGCGCTAAGAAATAGGGGTGTTAACGCCTCAAGTAGCGCCCATTACTAGCTTTTCACCACTTGGATTTTATTAGAATTTTTTCTCTTTCATTTTTGCTTTTTTTCTTCCTTTTTTTTAGGACTTTCTATAATTGTTTTGAATTTTTTCTACCAAGGCACCTGTTTCCAGGTTTTCACCAAGGCACTTTTTCTATTTTTGTTGAATTTTTTATTTTTTTTTATTTTTTTGGAATATAGAATTTTTTTTGAAGATACATCAAAGCGCCTATTGCTAGGTTTTCACTAAGATGATCATTTTTTTAGGACATTTTTCAATTTTTAGAATTTTTGACAATATATCATTTTTTTAGATTTTTTCAGGATCAATAAATATGTACAAAGGATGCCCACAGATAGAATGGGCATCATGGATAGAACTTCTTTAGGTGCAAGACATTGATAGGATTAGGGAGCTGCTCTCCCTTTTCTATAGACAATAAATAAGCACCTGACTCAAAATTTGCTGTAATAATGTAAGGTCCAAGCCATTTAGGTTCAAATTTGCCCTTTTGATCTCTATGCTATTGATTCTTAGGATTTTCATGTAGGACAAGCTTTCCTATTTGGAATTCTCTAGGGCGAACCTTTTTGTTGAAGGCTTTGGAAATGCACTATTGGTAGACCCTCATATGGTCAAATGATGCTTGACATTTCTCATCTAGAAGTTCTAACTCTTGAAGTCTCATGGCGCGATAGTCTTCATCTATAACTAGACCATGGAGAGAAAATCAAAGTGAAGGATTCTCAACCTCCAAAGGTAACACCGCTTCAGCGCCATATGCAAGGGAAAAAGGAGTAGCCTTAGTAGGAGTACAAATACTCATTCTATAGGCCCACAAAGCTGGATTTATCTGTAAATGCCAATCTCTACCATTCTTACACACTGTTCTATGCAAAATTTTAAGAATGGTCTTGTTTGATGCCTCTGTTTGACCATTTCCTTGCGGGAAGTAAATAGAGGACCAATGTTTTTTAATCTTGAATTTCTTGTAGATTTGTTTAAGGTCCTTATTTTTAAACTGGCCTCCATTTTCAGTGATAATCTCAGAAGGCACTCCATATCGACAAATGATATGGCTCAAAATGAATAGAGAAAATGTCTTGCCTGAGTCAACAGAAAGTGGGACAACTTCTACCCATTTAGTGAAGTAATCAGTAGCAATAATAATAAACTTGTGTCCACCTATTGAGTTGGGGTGAATTTTCCCAACAAGATAAAAAATGTATGCTAAAATGTTGACACACTTCTATAGGTCATTCCATCCAAGGTTTCTCAAGAATGAGGCCTCAAATATCTACTCATAGCTCTCTAGTCATGGAGTGCAAAGCTGTGTGATGAAGGCCCTCATATTGACCTAGGCTTGCCCATGCAAGTACACCATGAAATGAGAGATTCAATGCATGAAAATGAACTCTATTCTATATGATTGCAATGCATAAAAGAAAATTAATCTAAATGATAACAATGCATGATTATTCTATTAAAGTAAATATGGATTTAATCTAATATGAATCTAATCTACATGAATAGCCATGGATGCAAGAAGAAGAAGACAAGAAGATAAAAGTTGCAATATCCAAGCTTGAGTGCTCAATCCTCCTTCAAAACTTCTCTCCAAACCTACAGCATAACAATACTATGAAAAAGATGATATGTGAATGAGAAGGAGAGGTCTCCTTTTAAAGGAAAGTGAACGGTTGAGATTAATAGGCAAAAATCAAAGGCTATGATTAAGAGGCAAAAATCTCACCACTTAGGAGGTTGTGAAGAAAAAGGGATTTTTATTTAATTTATTTCCTTTTTCATCAAATAAAGTGCTTTAAGTGGGGATTTTTATTTATTTAATTAAAAGAGGGGTTTTCTTTATAATTAAACAAATTAGAAAATTTTTATTTAATTAAATGGGAGGAATTTAATTTAATTAAATAAGATGAATTTTATTTAATAAAAGGGAGAAATTTAATTTAATTAAATAAGATAAATTTTATTTAATAAAAATGGAGATTAAATCTTTTAATTACATAAAAATGATCAAACCGTAGGAAATATTGAAATAATTGAATTAATTACAATTTGATCAAGAAAATTGATTTGAATTGAAAATGTTCCAAAGCATTGATTCAGGAAATTGATAAATTGATAAAATGATAAATGGGGGCCCATAGTCTAGGCGACCATTTTAGGGTGCATACGCATAGTCCCTAGCCTCAGATTATTTTCATGGGTTACATTTCCAAATCATACTCTTGGAGGATGGCCATCCATTTCCCCCATCGTTCACCCAATTCACTTTGCAGGAGTGGAGACTCAACAACCTGGTCTGGGATGATAGCATGCACTTTGTTCAGGAGAATGTAATGCCAAAATTTCTTCATGGTGCGAACGAGAGAAAAGGCTTATTTTTCCAAAGGCAAATACCAGACTTCGGTGGTCTTAAAAGGGGAGCTCGTGAAAGCTATTGGTCATTCTTCCCCTTCAACCTTCTGGGTCAAAACTATCATGACAGAATGCGTTGAAGCAAAGGAGTATATGTGAAATAGGAGGGAATAGTCTGGACTAGCCAAGACTGGCGCCTCCATAATTGTTTGTTTAATCTGGGTGAATGCCCTCTTTTCTTTAGGACTTCACTCAATCTTTGTATCTTTCTTCACCATGTCATTGAGTGGTTTCACTATCTTGGCGAATCTAGTAATGAACTGCCAGACAAAGTTGATCTTTCCAAAGAAAGACCTCATTTCTTTCTTGTTGTCGAGAAATTGTAGATTTAGCAACGCTTAAACTCTCTTAGGGTCAATGGATATACCCTTCTCAGAGACAATATGCCCAAGAAGTTTCCCTTTAGTGACCATGAATATACATTTCTTAGGGTTGAGGGAAATCCCATACCAGCGATATCTCTCACAAATTTGGGCAAGGTGGGTGGAATGATCATGCCTATACTGAGAAAAGACTATCAAATCATCTATGTAGATGATTATGCATTTATTTACTAGGCCCTCAAACGCAATGTCCATAGCCTTATGAAATGTTTCCCCCATGTTGATTAGGCCAAAGGTCATCCTCCGATATGCAAACGTTCCCCACTTGGTGGTGAATGTCATTTTGTCTCTATCTTCATACTTAACCATGACCTGGTTATACCCAAAATATCCATCTAGGAAGGACATCATTTGAGAACCATTTATGATTTGAACCACTTCATCCAACAACGGAAGAGGGTGATTATCCTTCTTATATGCCTTGTTTAAATTGCAAAAATCCATGCAAAGGAGGATCTCATTGCTTTTCTTCCTCACAAGGACGAGGTTGGCAACTGAAGTAGTGTGCCAGATAGGAAAGATAATCTAAGCTGATAGCAGTTTTTGAACCTCCTGATGAATTATAGGCTCGATCAGTGGGTTTACCGATCTCTACTTTTTCCCAAAGGGCTTAGTATCTGGTTTCAGTGGGAAGGTATAGGTCATAATGGATGTGTCATAAGTCTTTAGATCCTCATACCCCCACGCAATTATGCCAATGTATTCTTGACAAACCGTGAGAATCTTCTCCTTTTCCTCTAGGGAGTAGGAGGTGCCAATGTGTATAAATTTTTCTTTACCAGCCTAGTTGATGTTAAATTTTTCAAATTTTCCTCCTTTAGAGGAGGATGATATCTTCTCTCAGCCCCGGGGGTCCAAATCAAAGATACGTTCCAGTGCTATCATCCCCTTAGGGATGGTGTTGGTTGGTAAGTCTATGATCCCATCATCTTCTTCACCCTGCCCAATATCTTTGTGATCTCTTTCTTCCTTGAAAAAACCAACATTGGCCATCAAGGCCAGAATATGTTGGTCATCCTCAAAAATCTGAAAGTGGGTGACATTGTCTAGAATAGATGGGGTGGGGACCATCTCAATAGAGAAATTCCAGAGCTAAGAGCTAGCCATGGGCTCAAGGGAGCTGGAAATTTTGGCAAGGGCATCGAGAACGTAGTTTCTTTTATGGGGAATGACTTCAATGCCAAATGCATCAAAATCCTTGATGAGGCTCCATGCCCAGTTTTGATATGCGGCCAACCTTTTATCATGACAAGTGTATTGGCTCCAGACCTGCTTGACAATCAACTCTGAATCACTTAAAGCTTGGAGGTGAGTAATTCCCTTTCTTAGTGTGAATAGGAGTCCAAGGACCAATGCCTCATACTCTGTGACATTATTCATGCAGTTAAACTGCACCCTGTAAGATGCGAGGAATGATTTCCCTTGCAGGTTGATCAGTTACACTCTAGGTCCATAACCTTGTTTAGATTGGGACCCATCAAACTTCAAGGTCCATAAGTCATGGTTCGTTGTTTGGGGCTGGGAAGGTGAAGTGGCATTTGGATTATTCTTGGGAAGGTTAGGAGGAGTTTTCTCTGGCTCTGATGGTACATTGGAGAGGTTTTCCTCTAGAGAAGCCTATGGTTGGGATGACTAGACAAGCGACACCACAGGGATGTTGCTAGATGGGCTACTGGGTCCAGAAATGTTTTCTTTGTGTTCTTTCTCCCAAAGGGAATTGATATGGCAGGTAGCAGCAGTGATGCAAGGTTCACATTCTAGTTCAGAATGTTTTTGATAATGCACCCGGCACCATGTGTCAGACAAGAGTGTAGTGGGGGTTACTGTGGTACCTTGTGAGTCTTAGTTTTTCCTCCAGGTCCTGAATTCTCTAAGAAACTATGGGATCCTCCTCAGGGGTGAAGTCAAATGTGAGGATCTCTAGGGGTTAGTACACCCCAGGGGATGTTTCAGAGAAAAGGACCTCATTTACCCTCCCGCCTTTGGTGAGGGCTTGCTTCATCTTGAGCTCACTTTCTACCCAGATCTGGTTAGACTACCCCTCCTAGGGGAGCCACAAGTGGGAAAAGTTAGTGGAGAAATACCCATTAAGGGCCTTGGACCAATTCTGAATTAACAACATCCCATAAGTCTTCAGGATGTCCACCACTTGGATGTCAATGATGCTTGCTATCTGGGGGTCTTGGATGAGCTGAATCAGAATGTTCTTTAGTTCACATACCATTTTCATAGTAGTTTTGTCTAGTTGGTCTACTACACCTTTGGATGGTGTGGGATGGAGTCTGAGCTTTTGGCATATAGATAAAGGCATGGCATTGCCTAAAGCTTCAGAATCTACCAAGAAATTTTGTAAGTTCTTCCCTTGTATGTTTAGGCCTAGTAAGAAGGGAGGATCCTCAGTGTTTCCCGAGAAGATAGCCACATTCATCAAAAGTTACAGTCTTGGGTGGTGAATGATGGCTTCTGAGTTCCCTAAGAGCTTTAGAAGAGAATTCCTCTACTCGGGATAGTTCAGTAAAACCTCCATCAAGGTCATGGAGGTGGTGGTTCGTTCTAATGCCTTCGTGATGTCAAACTTGCCTCCCAGGAATTGTTGGCTTCCCTTGGTCGAGTCCTTAGCTTGGTTAGAGTTGGATCCTTTAGGAGGGAAGGGGTGATCAGTCGTATTGTCCTAAGAAGTTGTGCCTTTGGGAGGTGTCAGCGTGTAAACTGGTCCTTTGCCAGCCTGACTCTGAGTGTTGTAGGGAGTCCGCGGGTTGAAGGCATTGGCCTCAAAGGCTAGAATAGATTAATCAAAGAACCCCAGTAGTCCAGGTTCTTCTTTGTCACTTTAAGAAAATGATCTCACATGTGAAGGCACTATGAGTGTGATCTTGTGGAGATGTTTTCGGGGGAGTAGGATTGATAGTTTGTTGTCTGTCCAACTGGGAGATCATGATGACCTTCTCCAGTGTAGCACAATTCACCTCAGACTGAGATTCAATATCATGCAATCTACACTAGTTAGTCAGGGGTTGGAGCTCTATTATTGGTATGAAGTGGGTGGGTCCAGCATCGCCCTGAGTGGTATTTTGGTTCAGAGGGGGACCTCTAGTATTTGTGTTGTTATTCCATTGTTGTTGGTTAGGTTGGGGCTCGTTGTTGTAATTCCTTCCTTCGACATTGGTATTTCATTAGCTCGAGAAGACATTCCCTCTCTGGGAATCAGAGTTGTGGGGCACAAAAGACCCCACCTTCAGCTATCCCATGTGTATAGTTAGTGAGGACAACAATCGTCAGAGGGATTGAACCTCGGTGAACAACTAGGTGTTTGCGTCACAGTGTGATGATTATTGCAGCTGCTTCCTAGGGAAAGTAGTAGTAGTTCCCAAAGTCGAGAGAAACTATCCTCTAGTTGTAGATGGCTGGAAGAAAGGCACTTCAGATGGTTGTCTATGGTTGTTGCATTTGCTACGGTTGGTTCCAGGGAACAAATTCTATAACCAGTATTGTCTATGCTTGTGATGGGTATATGTACCAGGCCTGCTAGTCTATCAGTGGTGGTGGGGGATTCATGGCCATTGTAGGGGCACCTATTGTCTAATTGGGGTTATATCCTACAGCATAAGAAGTTCCACCGGGTATCATGTTGAAAGGCATGTTCTACCTAATCCCACTGGGAGATTTGTTCGAACCGTGAGACAACTCCAAGGCTAGGTTATAAACCTTCACCAGAGTATTTTGGTCAGTGGGGGTGGTATTTCTCCATAGGAGAGTGGAAATGAAAGGGTCCATTACATTCAAGAATGTCTGGATGGTTACATCCACAGATGGGATGAAAGGACCCATGTATCACTTCAAGGCATGTTGGAACTGATGGTTAAATACTGCAAGGGGTTTGTTTGGTTCTTTCCTAATGGAGATGAATTGGCTATGGGACCATAGTGGTTTCATGTGTATTTGGAAGGTAGCCAAGAAGGCGTCCTCCATATCCTGCCAACTATTGATGGAGTTGGCGGGC
This sequence comes from Thuja plicata, assembly GCA_018584345.1. NCBI lineage: Eukaryota > Viridiplantae > Streptophyta > Pinopsida > Cupressales > Cupressaceae > Thuja > Thuja plicata. The sequence goes on along the minus strand of MU227596.1, from coordinate 41,557 downwards.
AAGTTAAGGTACCAGTTTAACTTGTTCTATCCTAGGGACAGAGGGAAAATTTGGGTCACAACTTCTTGATGTTGGATCCAATGTCAGTTCATGACATCTTTGTATGCTTGCAGATGCTCTTCTGTAATTCATGAGCCTAAGTGCTCATATTGGGGGTAGATCTTCTTTGGATGCGAAGGAAGATCATTGGTAGCACCACGAAACTGCCACATAGGGGACCCGGTGTTTCCAAAGTATATAGCCATCAGGGGTGTGGTATTTTGGCTAGACTGAGTATTAGTCCCTAGGATTTTCTAGGAGACTTGGGTATTCTTAGATGTAGTAGATCTCCAGATAAGGCTAGCTGGCTATTTGGCTTTTGGTGTCCTTTTCTTTTGAGTGGGAGGCTCGAGTTTAAAAAAAATTCTGGGGTTTGGGGCTGATCTAAGGACTCTTTTGAATCATGTAGGTGAAAAAGATCCAATCCCACTAAAGGTTTGATTCCTAAAACTATGGCTTGTGGAACCCTCAGGTGGTGTAAAGTTGAAATATTCAGAAGGGGATGACCTCGTACCCTCCTTCTAGCGCCAGTTTCTGTTGACGAGACTTTGTGACCGGTCTGCCAATAGATGTAAGTTGTCATCAGGTATAGGGGTACTGGCCAAATTTTCCTTTAAAGGTTGTCTGAGGAATAAATTCTTTGGCCCTTCAAGCACCTAACATTCGGGTCTCGACAGTGTGGGAGCTAAGTTAGGAGTGTGACTATTTTGTTTGGGGGCATAGCTAGTTTTCTTGGCTTGTCTTCTCCAGGGATTTTGGTAAATTGGGGTTTCCTCCAAGCATTTGGATTATCAAAGAAACTTCAAAAGATAAGCCAGGGTTAGAGAACATCCACTCTACCTATAGTTATGCAAATATATTTAAACTATCAACCATGCTCTAACATGCTACACTAAATACTGAATGCATACAGAACCATCAGTTCATACATATTCAATAGCGAGGGGAAAAGAAGGTCGTTAATCTACTTAAAACATTAGAGCAAGGGACATCAGAAACATACAACACAAAAGATTATTAAATCAGAGATCATAACACTAACAACAACATTGTGAGAATCCTTCCTTCTTCATTAATGGTTTTCCAGTAGCACTGGTGAATACAATAACAGCTCCAAGGGAGCATCTATCTATCAAGAGCTTCTAAGAACTAAGGAGCATTAAGCTCTGCAACTACAAGAAATGAAAATGCTAAAATGCTAAAGCTATGGACTGCAAAATCATCAATTTCTACAACCCTTGGGATGAGGTCAGACTTCTTATTTATACACAAAGGTTGTCCTAAAGTTAACCTAATCTAACTTTACACTCAACAATAAAATATGGTTTCTGATGGTCGATAGTACCTGCACCATGTTACAACAACCTTGAGAAGAACAAAGGTCTTACATGTTAGAAGAATAAGAAAAGAAAAGAGGTATGGAAGAATCAGCCTCGAGAAGAGAGCTAGAGGGAGAATAGAAGAAATTCGATCCCTCCAGAGTTTGAGGCTACTTGCCTCATTAATGGAAAAACATCTCACTATCTTTGATGCGCTAAGTGTTTAATAATGGGGCGGTGCCTTAAGAAGACCATCTGTCATAATCATCATCTGACCTGACATGTCTTGCTAGGGTTACCCACTTTCTAACACCCCTATTAACTATCTGATAATGACCGGTTGGCTATGGGAAACCTAGACACGGGTCATCAAAAGAATACAAAATTGTTGGATCTAGGACTCTGAGATCCGGGAGCTTGTGCTCAAAGAATAATGAATGTAAAATAATACAACCTATTGATGAAAATATCCAGAATATGGAGAAATTTATTACCCTTTATTGATTGTAAATGCCTCTTAAACTTGGCTTATGCCATCCTCATCTATGTCCTTAATGATGTCCTAGTGGCCACAGACAGCTTCAAGGTTCTCTTCAACTTCTGTAGCCCCGTTCTAGAATTCATCTACTATCTTCAAGGCATCATGTGCTCGGAGCATCATCTTAGATAATCTTGATAACCTTCCTCCATCAAAGTCCCTCGTGGAATGATATAGGGACTCCATGAACTCATCATAGTTACTGAGGACATAGTCCTCCAAGGTGCATGTTTCGGTGGTGAAGGGGTCGACTTGTGACACCCTTACCACAAATGCCTTGAATAGGCCTAAAGAATACTGGGCTGTAGTTACTTTCTCTCTTAGGGCCTTAACCAGTTACTTGCATACCTCCACCTATCCACAACCTGGGCCTTCTTCTTCATGGCCCTTAGAGAATCCACGTCACCTTGTGCAAGTGGTAGTCCTAGAGTAGAAGCTTCTGGGTGGATCTCAGCCAGGGGTTGTGTGAGTTCCGTCAGAAGTGCAAGGAGATTTGCATTGTTTTCCCTTTCCTCCTTCAACTTATGGGTATGCTTACTGTACCAAGCCTCTATTTCCCGAGTTGCCTCTCATAGAAGGTACCAATTCCCCCTGCTTATCTCTCCTCCCCAAAGGCACCTCTGTGATTGTGTAATCTTTAGCCCTTACCATTGCTGCATCTATATTTGGGGGAGGTGTTTCGATGGTCACAACTGTACTTCCTTCTGGACCAGTTTGGAGGGTATGGACTATCTGGGCCTTCTTAGGCTTCTTAGCCTCTGCATTTCAGGCCATCATTTTAGCCAAGGAGATTGGAGCACCTGTTGCTACCATCAGGGATTTCCTCTTTCTAGATTCTATTAGCCATTGCGACGGCTGGGGTGGTTTTGTTGCCAAGGCCTAGGTGTTGTGATTCCCTTCAAAATCTAGCAGTACATTTGTGGTATCTTTAGTTTCATCGGGATCTTTTTCATTTCCTTTCTCCTATACCTTCTCCTTTTCTTTTTCTTCAGAGGCCTTGGTATTTTCTTCCATGTTGGCATCCTCTTCTGTGATTTTTGGGATTTATTCTCCGTCAGGAAAATTAACATTTGTATCCTCAAGGTTTTTCCCCTTATCCTATTGCTGTTGTTCTTCCTCAGCATCATTTTCTAGGATATTTTCTTCCATTGGAACATTTTTTGGAGGAGGCTGAGGCACCAGGCCAAGATTCAGTATTTGGGCCACTGTGATCACCTCATCGAATGTATTTAGGGGCAATTGATCTCCCGGACTAATCGAACGTGTCTAGAGCGTGATGATTGGGGGTATGGTTGATACCATAGATCCAGTTTCCTCAGTCATCAGTTGCTCATTCATTGTTTGTCTTGGTTCTTTCTCGGTCTTGTGGATTGGGGTTTTTTCCCACTCGGGCTCCTTTTGTATTTCTTCCAAGATTTCCAGCTTTGTGGCAGCTTCTTGCCCTAGGGCCCCCTTTTCAGCGAGAATCTCTCCTTTTTCTTAAGTGGTGAACTCCTCCACTGCATGATCTATATACCCATGTAGGTTCATAATCTCATCTACCCTAAAGATATCATTAAAGTCATCATGCGAGGGAGAGTCCTTTTTTATATCATCTAGTTCGGGAGAATTTGAACTAACTTCTACTAGGGGAATGTTAGGCATACCGAGGCCTTCATTTGTGCTTAGAGTGGGGTTCACCTTTTGCTTATTCTTTCTTTGTAGTGGAGCCCTAGTATCGAAAATACTTGAAGACTCTGCCTTAGTGAATGTCTTCCTGCTCATAAGTGTGACTAATGATGGAGATCTCGCCAGGCGAGTAGATGCCACTGAAGTTGTGAGGAGGCCAACGGATAGTTGTGCACTTATTTTCTGGCTCATTAGCCTCGATGTCTCCATTTTATTCTATATATTAGCCATTAAGGGGATATAACCCTTGGGAGGTACTTTGGTTCGGGGCCCTTCTTTATCCTTCCCCTTTCTTGTGTTGGGTCCTATGATTTCGAAGGTCAAAGTGACCTCTGAATAATCGGTCCTTTTCGGGTGCTCCTTGGACACACCTGCTCAAAATATTTGTGGCTATTTTCTATGATGGGGTGACATACCCCCTCAATTGTTAAATCCTCATGGGTGGCCGAATCCATAGGAGGGAGATCCAATGTATCTAACCCTTGCTCTTTATATAATGGGTCCTCCAGGGGCTCATCATCTGAAAAACCCTTCGAGAAACCCCAAAGGTTGAGGGATTTCCTCGAGCCTTTAGACATCCATGAATGTTGGCAGGCTCGGAGATCAAAATTGTCCTAGAAATCTGCCTATAAATCTTCAATATCCTCTACATGCGGTGGGGATGCCCGGGGAAGGGATGTTGTTGTTTTACCTAGTGGATCAAAATTGCTTTTGGTATGGTGGATTTCCACTAGTCCCAGACTCTTTAGTTCATTATCTACTTCTTTCACCGTGGAAAGACTACAAGAATAGTTCCCAAAAGAGATTGGGAATGGAATGTTGGTAACCTTCTTCAATGTGAAGAGGGCATGCAGCTCCAAAATCTGCTGACAGAATTGTAAAACACTAGTTCTATCCCCACAATATCGAGGAAGAATGTAGGGTTTTCTAGAGAAGCCGGTCACCCAAATATATGTATATTACTGGAATTGAATGAAATAATTCATGTAAGTGCTCACTAGGTTCATCACCTCTTGTGACAACCAGTATCTAGAATCCTAAGTAAGTGTCAAAATATTCTAGTAAATGAAGGCATCATTTACCCTGCAAAATTTTAAGAAATTGAGTTCCCACTAGACTTGGGGATAATGATCCCATGATGTCAATTGGTCAGGCCCATTCCCAAGAACACCCATTATCTCCAAACCTTGAAAATTCAGTCCCTATTGGGCTAGCTCCCATAGTACATAGGATGTCATGTGGAACTTTGGAGTCTAGAGGATGCCCTTTAGCTATGTGTCCACATGGTTGGCGATGATAGCCGCCCAGTTGAAAGTTTGACTGTGAGTAGTGATGCAATAGAGAAATTAATACATCCATACTGAGAAATATTGGGCATGGGGCTCCCCAAAGAGCCTGCATAGAAATATGATTCTGGCCTAGATAGGCTCTTTAAAATCCCCATAGGGAATCTCTAGCTTCATCTTTTTATAGTCCCTTCTTGGGGACTTAAGCCACAGGGTGTTGATATATTTTTGGGAGAGGAGAGAAGCCTCCTTGAACTCCTTTAATGATGTGGATCAAGTGAGAATAACAACTCCCTTGAATTGAGGGATCCCCAGCCCTAAAGTAAAGGTAGCAGTGTCTAGATTGACAACAGTTGCTCGATAGTGTAGTGGGCGGGGATCGGCAAACAAAACAACCTAAGTGGAGGCATTGTAGAGAATTTCCAATTGGACTATCAGCTCTAGTTCCTGCATCAAGCAAGGGAAATTTGCAGCTTTGATAATTTTGGAGGTGGCCATGTGTCTAGCCATAACATCTCCGTCAGCCTTCTTTTTATATATGGCTTGAACCAAGCCTTGCATTTCAGCCCATAGTCTGGGCTCTGTGTCTATCATTTCTTAGAACTTAGATTCCACCTTGGACCCTATGAGAACACCCTTCTTTAGGTACTTGGAGGCTAGTGGCAGCTTGGCCAACATCTTTTTAGCCTTAATTTTTGTAGCTGCCCAAGTGGAGGTAGTCGGCAGCTCCGGACTATCAGGAGGAGCGATCACGTTAGACATTTTGATCATTCTATCTGCAACCTGCAAGATGAGAGAACCATTAATACATGATATAATAACAATATTTGAGGGAATCTGACAAATTCACCACCATTTCAAACCTACACAAAAGTGTTAGCATGCATCAAAAATCCTGGAATATCAAAGTTAACATGGGTTAGATTTTGATCAACACCCAGAGGCTCCAAGGCATGGGATTAACTGACAAAAATTGAATGAAGACCCAGGGGCTTCGTAGCACCTGGAGTTTGGGAGAACTAGTAATTGTCATCATCGACGTGATCGACAGAGAGCCGTACTTAGCTAACATGGGTCATCACATGGCCACGTGACATGCGACATAATGGAATTAATGCCCACAAGTGGGCTGACACAGGGGAAGTAAATGCCAAATGGGATGGGATTTGAATGCCTACTTGTGGGAAATCAATCCCTCCATTAAGGTGACATGACAAAGGAGAGAGAAATCCACCATGGCTCAAACCATAGAGGTGTTGAGTTTGAACCGTGGTGAATACCTCTCTAACAAGCTTCCAAGGTGGTTTGTGTATGTGGTAAATTTGGCCTTGTTAACTCACCATACACTTCAACATAGTCTTGTTATAATACTTCAGAGATAACTGAGAGGGGGGGGTGAATCAGTTATCTGCAACTTTAAATCCTTATCTTATACTTATTAATCTAGATTGATATAAAGTAAATGCACATACAGCTAACACTTTACACAACACATCAATTTGGTTATAGGGAAATCAAATGGTAAAAACCCCAGTGGGAATTATTACCCACAAAGAACTATACTGTTTATAGTGATCCCTGTTAAAAGATCTTCCAACCCTGTTAGGAGTTGTACATTACAATGCAATAGTATAGTGACCTGGTTAAGGTTTGGACCCTGTTAGGAGTCTTTTACAATAACCCTATTAGGGGGTGGAGGACTCATTGTCCAAGGACTCACTGTCCAAGTGGTGAAGGCTACAACCTTCTGGTTATTTGATACACATTGTATCAACAAGATGAACTATTATTTGTGACACTGCTTGTCTGATCAGTTCCTTTTATGCGCTGATGCTTTAACCTCTTGTAAAGAAATATAAAAATCTAATCTATATTCTGAATGCTTCAACATAAACATCTATATTATCAACATATGATAAATATAGCTCTGTTGTATCAACACTCTGCTCTGCTTTTCAATCTCTGGCTTTCGCAACTCTTCTTATCACAAATGACCTTCTATAAGTACATACACTAAGTATGAGATCATGGGACCTGTAGGACAACTTTTCTTAACATCCTTGTTGGCTCTACTAAGTGCGCAAGCATAATTACAACCACACAAGTACTAACTAAATAGACGCATCACTTCACTAAGTCGGCTTCACCAAATTAATCATAACTTTGCAATCTTCTTGAAATATGTTTGGCATGTTTAGATTAATATCAACAACTCATAACTCATCATGAATATAAACACACATATCCTGAAGATAGGTGCAACTCGATCAAAACGTTACATATGTTGTCTTTAAACTGTTATTCTTCTAGAACTATAATCATCAATAACAGAATTACATATCTTAACTGAAACTTCATATCTGGGTCTGCGTGTATGAACATAGCATAGTAAACATGTCAATAACATGTATCTATCCACACTGGTCTTCATGTCATCATATTGATAAGTACACATAGAAGTACTACTGTGTATTATATGTTGTCATCAATGACAAACATACAATCAATCAACTGTTCAGAATCAAATCTCCGACAATCTCCCCCTTTGGCATTGATGGCAACATATGATATAAAAACAACTTCTGTTCATGGTGTCTTCTTTCTACTACAATCTTCTCAATATCCTCAACAAAGATTCATCTATACTACTACAGTTTTATGTACTATGTATTCTCTGAATACTCCCCCATTGTCATACTTTCCTACTGTGTTCCTTTACTCCCCCATAGTATAAGCTCTTTGTATGTGTTCCTTGTTTATTTATTTTTACTGGTACATACTCCCCCATTGACATCAATAGAAAAAGGGTTCCATAAACCATTCTGCACAGGTACTACTCCAGAAGTAGAGTAGTCAACCATTCATCAGTCACACAGGACTGATGTACTTGCTAATTTTTCTAATCAAACTTAGGAGAGGGAATGACTCCCAAATTCTCCCTTAGATACTCAAAAGTATCCTTTGCTAAAGGCTTCATGAAAATGTCTGCTAACTGATCTTTTGTGTTTACATAATCCAATGTCACTTCCTTGTATGCAACTTTTTCTCTCAGAAAGTGATACTTGATCTCTATGTGTTTTGTCTTTGTGTGCATTACCGGGTTCTTAGACATGTTAATAGTACTGGTGTTGTCACATTGAATAAAAACAAGATAGTCAACCTGAATACCAAAGTATTTAACCATCTGTTTGATCCAAACAATTGTTGTACAATTCAGTGCTGCTGCAACATATTCTACCTCTACCATTGACTGAGAAATATAGTTTTGCTTCTTGCTTGTCCAAGATACCAACCTTTCTCCAAGAAATACTGCTCCTCCTGAAGTGCTCTTCCTATCATCAATACAACCTACCCAATCTGCATCATTATACACATGAAGTTGTGTATTCTCTAATTTAGGATACCATATACCATAGTCTATAGTTCCCTTAAGATATCTGAATATCCTCTTGATTGCCATTAAGTGGTTATGCTTGGGTTCAGCTACAAATCTTCCAATAATGCCAACTGCATTAGATATGTCAGGTCTTGATTGAGTTAGATAAATAATTTTTCCAATCATAGATTTATACAATGTTTTATCAATTTCTATGGAGTCATCATCTTTTGAAAGTTTACTTCCTGTGATCATAGGAGTGCATACTGGCTTGCAATCCTCCATCTTGAAGGTTTTCAATATTTCCTTTACATATTTTGACTGATTAATGGATATTCCTTTGTCTATCTATTTTACATTTAATCCCAAAAAGTATTCTATAGGACCAATCATACTCATTTCAAATTCATTCTGCATTTCTTTTGCAAAAGTTATACTAAGCTTGTCATTACCTCCAAAGATAATGTCATCAACAAATATGGCAACTAATATTAATCCATCAGATGTTTCTCTTATGAACAAGTTGCAATCTGCTACTCCTTTCTTGAATCCAATCTTGGTGAGATATCCATCTAATCTTTCATACCATGCTCTTGGGGCCTGTTTGAGTCCATAGAGTGCTTTCTTTAGTCTGCATACCATGTCTGGTCTATCTGAAAGGTTAAATCCTTTAGGTTGTTCTATGTAGACTTCTTCTTTTAAGTCACCATTCAAAAAGGCTGATTTGACATCCATTTGATAAACTTTAAAGTCTTTTAATGTTGCATATGCCAAAAATAATTTTATGGCTTCCAATCTGCTCACAGGGTCAAATGTATCAGTGTAGTCTATTCCTTCTCTTTGTGCATATCCTTTACATACTAATCTTTCTTTGTTTCTTATTACTGTACCTTCTTCATTCATTTTGTTTCTGAAAATCCATTTTGTTCCAATTACATTTTTATCACTTGGTCTAGGAACCAATTCCC
>MU227596.1:11199-22087 GCA_018584345.1 Thuja plicata | reverse complement strand
CTTATACCAATTGTTAGAATACTTCAGAGATAACTGAGAGGGGGGGGGGTGAATCAATTATCTGCAACTTTAAATATTTATCTTATACTTATTAATCTAGATTGATACAAAGAAAATGCACATATAGATACCACTTTTCACAACACATCAATTTGGTTATGGGGAAACCAAATGGTAAAAACCCCAGTGGAAATTAGTACCCACAAAGAACTATACTGTTTATAGTGATCCCTATTAAAAGATCTTCCAACCTTGTTAGGAGTTGTACATTACAATGCAGTAGTATAGTGGCCTAGTTAAGGGTCGGACACTGTTAGGAGTCTTTTACAATAACCCTATTAGGGGTGGAGGAATCACTATCCAAGGACTCACTATCCAAGAGGCTTCAACATAAACATCTATATTATCAACATATGATAAATATAGCTCTGTTGTATCAACACTCTGCTCTACTTGTCAATCTCTGGCTTTCGCAACTCTTCTTATCACAAATGACCTTCTATAAGTACATACACCAAGTATGAGATCATGGGACCTATAGGAATACTCTTCTTAACATCCTTGTCAGCTCTACTAAGCGTGCAAGCATAATTACAACCACGCAAGTACTAACTGAATAGACGCGTCGCTTCACTAAGTCAGCTTCACCAAATTAATCATAAATTTGCAATCTTCTTGAAATATGTTTGGCGTGTTTAGATTAATATCAAAAACTCATATCTCATCATGAATATACACATGCATATCCTGAAGATAGGTGCAACTTGGTCAACATGTTACATACGTCAGCCTTAAACCGTTATTCTTTCAGAACTGTAACCGTCAATAACAGAATTACATATCTTTACTGAAACTTCATATCTGGGTCTGCGTATATGAACATAGCATAGTAAACATGTCAAAAAAATGTATCTATCCATGTTGGTCTTCATGTCATCATATTGATAAGTACACAGAAAAGTACTACTGTGTATTATATGTTGTCATCAATGACAAACATACAATTAATCAATTGTTCAGAATCAAATCTCCAACAAGTCCTTCACCAGATACACACAAGACTAAATATGAGATTATTCATCCTGTCTTCCTGCATGATTCGACCTGTTGCCTTCTATCCAGATGGGGTTTTCAAAATAGCTCTCAGAATGAGAGTCTCACAACCATAGACCAATCCAGGAATGAAGGTATTTTTCTCCATGAATGCAATACAATGCAAGATTATTCTAAGAATTGAAAGATGTAAGATTAATCTAAGACATGATTGCAATGCAATTATTCTAGAAATTGAAATTAATCTATTGCAAAATGAGATTATTCTATATGAGATTATGAACTAAGAATGTAGAAACAATTCAGTATTCTAACAATGCATATGACTAGAAATTTAGGAAGGGTTTTGAATGAGGAATGGGAGTTCTTTTATAGACTCAGAGGTTGTTCAGAATAGAAAGCTTTCTTTAAAAGAAAACAATAAATTGTTTTTCCCTTTGCTTTAACTATTTTCTTTCTTTGATTTTAACTGTTTTATTTAATTTTTAACTATTTTCTTTCTCTTTAAAGCACAGTTAATTCAAAGTTTCCATTTTTGAATTGCAGATAAGATTTAAGAATTAAATATAATGTATGATTAATGTAGATTTAGGATTTTCTACATTTGACACTTAGGTCAAGTAGAGTCAGTAAAAACTCAAAATTGCCTAGTACAATAGGACTTTAATGATCTAGAAGAGTGACAAATGCAACAAAATTGGTTAGGGTTGCAAGATGCTAATTTTGGGGTGTTACATTTTGCCCCTCTTTGAATCGATGTGCGAGCAGCGCATTGATTCAAAGAATAGTCTGATGCTTCAAGCACAGAAGAATAAATTTTGAAAATTGATAATGCAAAGATCGATTGATTAAGATTTCAGAGCCATCTCCAAGATAGAGCTTGACTCTCTGACTTCTAGGTTAGATTGTCAAGACGCCGGTCAAGTAGATTTTTTGAGGGTCATCTCCAGAATGAAGCTTAATCCTCAGGGATCCGGGTTAGGTTGCCCTGATACCTAATAGATTTGATATCTTTCACAAGATTATCCCAAGAATGAGGCTCAACCTTCAGGATTCAAGGTTAGAATGCCCCGATACCTATTCAAAAAGATGGTCAATAGAGGTTTTAGGACTATCTCCAGAATGAAGCTTAGTCCCCCAATATCTAGGTTAGATTTCCCAAACACTGGTTAGATTGATATCTTTCACAAGACTCTCCCCAGAATGAGGCTCAAACTTCAGGAGATAGAGTTAGAATGCCCTGATACCTGTCTCAAAAGATAGTTAATAGGGATTCAGCATCATCTCGAGAATGGAGCTTGATTTTCAGGAGTCAGGGTTAGGTTGTCCGAATTCCCAATAGATGAGTTTTTGAGAATCATCTCCAAAACAAAGCTTGATCCTCAATAATTTGAGTTAGATTGCTTAGACACTTAATATATTGAGATTTAGAGAACCATCTCCAGAATGAAGCTTGATCCTCAGGGATCCGGGTTAGATTGCCCCGATACCTAATAGATGACAAGATGTAAGGAACAAAGATGCCCTTATTGATTGTGGAGTATCCAATTTTGACTATGAAGTACAAAAAATTGAACATGCCCCAAGTGATGAGATTCCCCTAGCAATGAGGACTTTTGAAAATCAGATCAGATTGATAAAAATAGATTCAATGATGTAATCATCCTGCCCCCTCGGGAGTGAAATGGAAAGATCACACGTCATAATGATGATGGAGAGAAAAAAATCTCATATAGATGTTGAATCAGAGATTAAAAAAAAACTCAGAATAGATTATGGAAGAATGTGGAAGATCCAGAATCAATTTCAAGTGATTTTGAGGTCTAGTTGACCAAGTTTGACTAGGGTTGACTAGAGTTGACTTTTGAGGAAAAAAGTCAAAGATTTGAGAAAATGATGATAAGATATGGTTCTGATAAGAAAGCGACGTTAGAAAGTTGACTGCACAAGTGTCTGATCGCATCGGTCCCAAAAATTTTAAAATGCGATTTTGAGCTATATAGGAGTGTCAGATTTTGATTTTGATCCCGAAAATGGATTGAGAAGATAGCTAAAGATAGAGAGCGAGGATAAAACACTTGGGCAGTCATGATGAAGCTAGGACACTGAAGAAGAACTCCCCAATGTATGAACCTAGGAGAACGCAATGAAGAGAACTCTGAATCGCTGCCACAATGCAAGTCTAGAATGAAAATGCAATCTTATGCTAGATGCAAATGAAAGTGCAATCCTATGCTAGATGCAATGACAGTGCAATCCTATGCTAGATGAAATTCCTAGGACATGGTTGTGAGACCCATCATATAATCATCATCATTGAGCATTTTTTTGGAACATCAAAGTAGATACAACCCTTACTGGAGCCACAATGCAACCATAACGATATGAATATGACTTGTCATCGGATAAAATGTAGGAAAGGAACGTAAGCACCAGGGCACAAAAGCCAAGATGACCTGAACATTGTTTCCAGTTAATGTTGCAAGAGTACACAAGTATCAAGGCATTCAAAGCCAAGATAACCATGAGTGCGATCATGCGTAAACAAATAAAGCAATAATAAACAGAGCAATAAGAGGCAAGGAGATAGTACTGACCTCACCATGGCATGCAAACAAACAAGATCGAGGGATGTGAGGCTGTTCCACCTTAGTGTGGGATCTCTTATCACATACACCCTATTTATTTTATGTTTCCGGATCATCGGGACTATACCAACAAGCAGTAGACAAAGAAAATATCAATGAAATCCATGAGAATAGACAACATACAAAGAAATATTCAATCATAGCTCAGCCAGTTTCAAAGTTTTTGAATATATATGTGTATGAGGTGTTGAAAGACACCGTTGTTCTTGTGAGTGCATTATGTTTGATTTTTATCAATAGATGTTTACATTTGAGATATCTGATGTGTGTTAAAAAACACAAACGTGTCCAAAGATAGTGTTAAAAAAAATTGCTTATGGTGGTGTTGAAAAACACCAGTTTGTGTCAGTAGCAAGTTGTCCTTGAGAGGTGACAAGATTACTGACTTAGGTGTAAACCAAAGATGTGATCAAATGGGGGACCCATTCCCCCAAGTAACGATGATTAACTTCATGTATGTTGTGAGGACTAACTAGATTTGATTGCCCCCAAGCGTATGGCCCTGAATCAATGTCAAGTCAGAAGGGTTCGCAAAGGAACCAGAGTGTCACGAAAGTGACTGAAAGCTATGTACAAACTAAAGCAAAGAATCATCAAGACCGAGTATCGATAGATAGAGCATTTAAGGATAACTCCAACTATAATGGATGTGAGCAATCTCAAAAGTATAATGATAGTAGACAGACGCAGCGAGAACCACTGGTGACTAATGCGAGAGATATGCCCAAGGGAAGAGATCATGGGACTAGCTAGACATCAGTAGGCAGACACAGTGAGAACCACTGGTGACTATTGCAAAGTAGATCCAAAAAGGTAATAGGAAGATGCCCCTAGACTAGGAGGGTTTCCCTGAGAGTATGACCAGATTCAATCCATGTAAGTTGGTGTCTTGACGGGTAACTGAAAGCATGTGGAAAGAAAATGCAAGCAGGAAAGCAGCAATGCAGGAAAACAAATGCGTAAAGCCAAGTGGTGCTACGATAGATATAGAAATATGGAATAAGAGGCACTTGTTTACCAGGTTTTCACCTTCTTGGCATAAATTCTTTTTTTGCTACCATGACGCTTGTTTGCCAGGTTTTCATCAATGGCACCTTTTTTCTTTTTCTCTTTTTTTTTTGTATTTTTTTTGTATTTTTGGAATATATGGATTTTTTTTGGAGATATATCAAATCGCCTATCGCTAGGTTTTCACTAGGATGATCATTTTTTTAGGATTTTTTTAGATTTTTAGAATTTTTTTAGATCTTTACTATATACAGGAGCATACTGAATATGTCTCAGTTCTAGAACCATTTCAGATGAAGAGTGTTGATGGGCTCTTTGAGTTTTTCTCCTTCAGTAGTAGAAATTTGATAGGTACCAGACCCAAACACTACAGTAACAATATACAGACCAAGCCAGTTTGGTTCAAATTTTCCTTTCTGGATCCGATGTTGTTGATTTTTAGGGTTCTCCCTCAGAATGAGGTCACCCGCTTGGAAATCCCTTGGTCTGACCTTCTTTTTATAGCTCTTGGACATCCTTTTCTGGTATGCTCAAAGGTGGTCGAATGCCACTTGGCGATGTTCATCAAGCAATTCTAGCTCTTGTAGCTAAGATATTCTGTTATCTTCATCAGTAATGAGGCCTTTTAGAGAGACTCCCAAAGAAGGAATCTCAACCTCAACTGGTAACACAACATCTGCTCCTTAAACCAAAGCATAGGGAGTAGCCCTTATTAGTGTTCTTATGCTTTTCCTATATGTCCAAAGAGCTAGATTGATCCATATATACCAATCTCATCCATATTTGTACACTGTGCGATGCATGATTTTAAGGATTGTCTTGTTGGATGCTTCCGCCTGTCCATTACCCTAAGGATAATAGATGGAAGACCAATGTTGAGTAATTTTAAATTTAGAGCATAGCTCTGTCAAATACTTTTTTTTGAATTGTCCCCCATTATCAGTAATTATTGTTGAGGGTACACCATGTTTGTAGATGATGTAGTTGAGAATGAACATAGCTACTAATTTTCCATTGGCAACAGTGAGAGGGACTGTCTCCACCCACTTGGTAAAATAGTCTGTAGCTGTGATTATGAAATTATGTCCATTTGAGGATGAGGGGTAAATCTGACCTACCAAGTCAAAGGCCCATTGTTGAAATGGCCAGAAAGTAATGAAGGGATTAAGCTCCTTAGCTGGAGCATGAATCAGATTACCATGTAGTTGACATTGTTTGCAAGACTTGGCAAACTGTGTAGCTTCCTTTTCCATATCTGGCCAATAGTAACCAGCTCTGATAAGTTTACGACTAATGCTAGGCCATTAGAGTGAGACCCACAGATGCCTTCATGCACCTCTACTAACACATTTTTGGACTCATCGAGTTCTAAACACCTAAGGAGGCTACCGTCTAGACCACGTCTATACAAGTCATTAGCTATGATGACAAACCGTGAAGCACTGCAGATTAAGTGATGTTTCTCATTCTGGGTGTAAGTGTCTGGAACAATCTGGTTATGAAGGTAGGAAAAGATATGATGGTAGTGAGATGAGTCACGTCCAATGATAGAACAGATCATCAAGGAATTAGGGGAATCATAGGCTGGGTAGCGTAATGTCTCCACTAGAAATTCATGTCGAAAATCATTTTCTGGCATATGTAGCATGGAGCCAAGAGTAGCCATGGCATCTTCTACTTTATTATCTACCCTTGGAACTTGTTTAAATGTGATGTGAGTAAAATACTTTTTGAGGTCATCAACCAACCATTTATAAGGCACCAACTTTTCATCCCTTGTTTGATAGATATCATTTACTTGATTTATGACTAACTGTGAATCTCCAAGAACATTGAGTTCATCTACTCGCCACTCAAGGGTGATCTTCATACCATTGATTAGGGCTTCATACTCAGCAATGTTGTTTGTACAAGGAAACAACATCTTATACGCTTTTGGTAAAGAGTACATTTGAGGTGTAATGAACAATATCCCAGCACCTGACCCCTGTTGGGTAAATGAACCATCAAAAAACATAGTCCATGATCGATGTGTGAGAAGTAATATGGACTCATCTAGAAATTCAATGTGCAATGGTTGATGATCTACTAGAGGTTCTTCTGCCAACTGATCTACTATTGCCTGCCCTTTAATGGCTTTCCTTTTGACATAGTCAATATCAAATTCACTAAGAAGCATGACCCATTTAGCTAGTCTACCTGTGAGGGTAGCTTTACTGAGAAAATATTTCAGAGGATCAATTTTAGCAATTAGACATGTAGTATGAGCCAGCATATAGTGTCGTAGTTTTTGTGAAGCAAATACCATTGCAAGGCAAGATTTCTCTATAGTAGAATATTTTGTTTCGTATGAGACCAGAGTTCAACTAATGTAATAGATAGCCCATTCTTTGTTGTGCTGATCTTCTTGAGCCAATAGGATACCCAATGATGTATCCATTGCAGATATGTAAAGTATAAGTGGCTTCCCATAAATAGGAGGCATCAAGATTGGCGGGTTCACAAGATACTATTTGATTTGTGTGAACCCTTCATCACATTATTTGTTCCATTGATAAGCCACACCCTTGTGTAAAGTCTTGGTAAATGGTTGTGACTTGTATGCTAGTTGAGAGAAAAAACATTGGATAGACTGCAGTCGGCCTTGAAGTCCTCTCATTTGTCTAATATTGTTTGGTGGCGGCATTTCCATGATAGCTTGTACTTTTGCAGGATCTACTTCGATGCCTTTGGCAGAGATGATAGAGCCAAGTAATTTTCTAGATGTTACGCCAAATGTGCATTTCTTAGGATTGAGCCTTAGACTGAATTGCTCCATATGATCTAGTATAGGACCTAGATCTGCAAGATGTTTCTTTTGGTGCATGCTCTTAGCTAAAGTGTCATCCACATAATCTTCCATTGTTTTATGCATCATGTCATGAAATATGGTGGTGACAGCTCTCTGATATTTAGCACCAGCATTTTTGAGTCCAAAGGGCATGACATTCCAACAGAAGGTGCCCCAGGCACATTTGAAAGCAGTTTTCTCTTGGTCCTTTGGCACAATTTTTATCTTGTTGTAGCCAGAGAAACCATCCATTAGTGAGTACATTTCATACTTTTCTATCATATCTACAATCATATCAATATTAGGCAATGGAATATCATCCTTATGACATGCCAAATTCAAGTCTCTAAAGTTTGTGAAGACTCATATAGATTTATCATGTTTTGATACTGGAACAATATTAGAGATCCACTCGGCATAGTCAATTACTCTGATAAATATTGCCTTAAGAAGTTTCTCTAATTCAACTTTGACAAGTAGATCCACATGTGGATGCATTTTGCAAAGATTTTGCTTAATGGGCTTGACACCTGGTGCAATGGAAAATTGATGCATGATTAGATTAGGGTCTAATCTCGGCATGTTTGAATATTTCCATGCAAAGTTTATCTTTTTGCTTCTGAAGAATGTAGTGAATTCCTCTCTTTTTACCTCTGATAGTGATTGTGCCAAGTGAATAATCTGAGATTCTGCCTCTTTACCCAACTTGATTGGTTAAGTTGGTTCAATAAGCACAGATGATCTCTCCTATAAATGACTTAGAAGCACATCAAGTATCTCATCCTCAGGCACCTTGGAGAGGTTTTCACCCTTGGATACATCTTTTATTTTGACTATTTTAGGCTTTGATACTGCCACAATGTGGTTTTCACCATCAGAGCGCCTTTTTTTTCTTCTTTTGATTTTGTGACTAAGATACTTGATGTCAGCCTCAGTCATGTTGACACTTTCTTTGCTATTTGAAGACATTATAGGTTTGAAAATGTATAGGTAACAGGAAAGAGCATAATTGTTCTGGAATATAAGGACTTCATTAGATGGGAAGGTAGAGTTCCAATCTATAAGCTCAGGATGGCGAAGTGAAAGAGAAGGGATGGGTTCAAGTGTGTTCATGGTATAATCTTCAAAGGCATGGACAAGCCAGTCGAGACCTAAAGAAATCTCATCTAGAGGTATAGTTTAATTCCTTCGATTCCTAGCGACCGTAGTAGATGACATGTTAACATCTATGGAGTTAGACTTGTGTGACCTTACACTAGACCCTTCACCTACTTCAAGAAGGTGTTTATATGTGTTAGTTGTATCTATATCTTTTTCAGAGGTGGCATATGACAAGCTATCAAACTCATATTCATGAGAGTCCATTTCATCATTAGGTGTCATGTCAAGAACATGAGTGACATCAACTCTTTGTCCCCAGTTGGGATGAGTTCTACCTAGAACCTCTGCTATGGTAAGATGAGCACCTTTTGACCTAGGTACCTCATTAGTGTTTGTAGCATCAGCTACCTCTTATGTAATGAGAAGTGACTGGAATTCTTGGTCAAACTATTCTTGAAAGTGTGGTGGTATGTATAAATCACCCTAGTGACCTAGATTTAGAGTATATATTTCTTTACACTCCTCATAAGTTAATGGAGCAAAGGAAGTGGTGGTATCAGAATCACTCCATTAATTAGAATTTCTTTCCACTCCATTAATCAGAAGTTAATGGAGCGTCTACTATACTGACATGCGGTATAAAGTTATCTAGCTCAACAGAGAATGATGCCAGGTCTGGAGGAATAGGATAAGGAAAACTATCCTCATCAGAGTTGTCTTCAGATTTTGCAGTTTTAGATGTTTCTTTAGGTGTTGGTTGTTTATCTTCTTGAGGTACAAACTTGTTAATCCCCAGTTTAAATCTGAGTTTCTGGAAGCCTATACCTGTAGAGTCACATGTTCTATGACCAATAGCTTCAAGTGGTGCAATCAATAACTTATGATTCGCACCTATGAGACCATTTCCTTTATAGCCAAAATGTTTCATAATAGATAGACCTTTGCCATATTGCTCAGGTTTTATGTCATAAGGAGGAGTAGTTTGTTCAGAATTGTCTTCTCCTTTATAGATCCAAGCTTTGATAGCTCTATTTTTTGCTTCTTCTTCTAATGGTACTGTGGCTTGTACAAAGGTACCACCATACTTTGTTGGAGGAGGAACTGTAGAAGATTTAGTTCTCTCAGAAGGTCTCCCAAAAGAATGCAGAGACAAAGGTAAAGATGTAATAGATAACACAGGTTCAATCTGATATCCTCCCATATTAGTTTCTTTGAGTGTCAAACTCTTTTCCATTTCTTTTAATTTATTCTCAAGGAGTTCAATAGATTCTCTATTGGTAGGCACAAAGATGTCAACAGATTTTGTGAGGGCATTGCAATCATAGTGTGTATTAGCGGGTATAGTCACTTCAAATCCTTGGATTGGGAATTTAATGCACTAATGGTATGTGGAAGGGACAACCTACATTTCATGGATCCATGTCCTTCCTAACAAAATATTTTATGCCAAAGGAATGTCAAGCACTTGACAGATAACATCTCGTTCAATAGGGCCAAATCTGATTGGCAACACAACTAGCCCCTTGGATTTACGTTCTTCCTCATCATAGGCCTTAATATTAATCTTTTTGTGGGCATCAATGCAATCTTTGCCATAGCCTAACTCAGTAAGGAAACTAGCAAAGAAAATATTAAGGCCAGCGTTGTTATCTATGAGAACATAGTGAACACGCTTTGGACCTATCATGACTTCAATGTGCAGAGGGTTATTATGCAAGTGACTCAAAGAATGGTCATCTTCCTCAGAGAAAGACAAGTAATGTGAGGAGGTCAAGTGACCTACCATGGATTGAAATTGGTCAAGATCAAGATATTTTGGGACACTTGCCTCGGTGAGAGCTTTGTCCAAGATTTCCCTGTGAGCAGGGGAGATTTTTAGGAGCTCAAAAATAGTTATCTGAGCATTAGTACATTGCAATTGATTGACAATGTTGTAATTGGCAGCATTAGATGAGGAACCCACTTTTGGATTCTTATTGGTAGAGTCAACCTTAGCTTTATCTGAAGGTTGAGTTGATGTAGACAGAGAAGGCTTAGGGCCTTTGATGATAATCTTAGCATGAGATCGAGTAACAACATTAGCACTAACTTGAGAATTTCCTTGTTCAGAAGACTGAGGTGTAGACCCTCACAAAATGAAAGGTGTTTTGGACTTGGAAGTATCTTCCCTTCCCTTGAGAATGATGACATTACAATATTCAGTATCAACAAGTTCAACCATATTAATGACATTGTCGTTATTGGTGTA
>MU227596.1:0-11149 GCA_018584345.1 Thuja plicata | reverse complement strand
TTATTGGTGTATGTATAGTTGACCTTAGCATCAGTATTTTTGCCTTTAGATGATTCACCTTTTCCATGAGGAGGAAATGGGTCTTTGAAAGCTTGGTGATCAAAATTTTTGTTGTGACCTCCCACAAAAATAACCTCACTATCGATGAGATCCTTGATTTTATGCCACAATTTAAGACAAGTAGTCATTTTATGACCTTTGTTTTGGTGAAAATCGCAATAAGTGGATTCATTCCACCAAGAGGGTCTTGGTTGTGAATCATAAGGTCATGAATTATCCAATGGAGTGAGTAAATGGTTGTCCAAGAGAATCTTGTAAACCACCTCAAGAGGTTCTCCTAAAGGAGTGAACTCACGCTTGGGCCTAGGAGCCCAAGGTTTAGGTCCAAAAAATCGTGAAGTACTTGGTTTGAAAACTTGCATCATGGTAGTGAGATTAAAGGCAGCCTTGGAAGGCTTAGGAGTCACATTGTCTACAACTCCATCATTCACAACATTTTGGTTCTTGTTGGGAAATTTGGGTTTATCTTTGTTTGAGGAGGAAGACCCTTGTTTATTTTCCTTATGTAAGGTCAATTCTCCTTTCTTGATCATAAATGTCTCAATTCTTATAGATTATTTAATCATGTCATCAAAGCTTAGAGGACCTTGTAGTTGTACTTGATACCCAAAGTTGGGGAGAAGATTATTGAGAAAGATTTCCAACTTTTTAGATTCAGGTATCTTGCAAGAATATCATGTATAGAGTTGTCTCCATCTTTGGAGAAATGCCAAGAAGGATTCCCCATGATTTTGTTTCAAGTTGCAAAGATCTCATATATGAACTGGATGTTGGATGTTGTGAGAATAGTGTTGTAGAAATAAATTGGCAATTTCGTCAAAAAATTTGATTTAAGTTGGTAGTCTAGAAAACCATTCCATAGCCAACCCTCCCAAACTAAGTGGGAAAAGATGCATGAGATAGGTTGTGTCATGTATCAATTCCATGGAGAGAGCACCAAAATCTCTCAAATGGTCTTGAGGGTCAGATGTACCCAAGTATTAATCATATTTAGGAAGTTCAACTCCTTTGGGAAAAGGAGGCATGTAAAGATCTTTGTCAAATGGGAAAGGACAGATGCTTTCTAGCATGAATTGTGTAACAGGTTTATCTTTCTCTTTCAAGAGTTGAGAGAGTTTCTCTTGCATAGTTTGCATTTAATTTGTGAAAGCAGGAACTTTTAGTTTCTTCCTCTTTCTCAACAAGTGTTTCTAGATCATAATTGGAAGGTAACTTAGCCACTTCATTGGCTAGTTCAAGAATGTATTTCTCTTTCTCCTCAGCTAGGAGAACTCCCATCATCCTACAAAAATCTTTGTTAGCATGAGCTTGTCTAATCTCTTCTTGAGTTATTTCTACTTCTACATCATTAGGGGGGTCTTGAGAATGGGACTTACCCCAAGTTTTAAAGAGGTTAGTTCTACTAACCTCACCACCTAATTGGTTATGATCTACCATCTTGCCAAAATGCAAGGATTCAAGGTGCAAAGACTTGGTATGAAAAGATTGAGTGTTCTCTGAATTTGGGTCTTCTCAGAACAAAGGATTTAAAACCTGACTAAAATCCACTGGAAATGGCCATTTAATGAAAGGTGGACATACCAGGGAAGGAGATCAAGATGATTCCTCACTAGATGTAGCCGGTAATGGTGTGGAAAGTATAGATTCATCTTGATTGATTAAAGGAAATTTTTTTCCACTTCGAGTTGTGATAGTCATAGACAAAGTTTGAACAAGGGATGTGAACTAGGACCAAACTTGAAACTGTCTCAAAGTAATTGCATATAATGTGCCAAAAGGTGAAGTATCCTTGGTGAAAATCATCAGAGATGAGGCTAGAATAGCCAAGAGATGACTATTGAGACACAAGGCATGACAACACAGATGAAAGAGACTAAAAAGGACATGAGACAAGACCAATTTAAGGAAGAATCATGTAATTCTCAACCCAAGAAACCAAGTTTTAGACTGTGTGAAAATGGAGGACAGAAAAATAGACCCATATTAGAGACCAGATTTAATAGAAGTACACCTAACTGACAGAAATTAGCTTGTTGTTTTGGACAAAAGACTCCAGATTCGCGTGAAGATTCTCACCAATGCGCATGAAACTTTGCAGTATCCCGTGAAGAATGACACTAGACTGGTGAAGAAAAAATGACAAAATAACAGTACTGTTGTCAAATGTTGCATGACAGTTTACTGTGTATCGCATGAAGATTCTTAGAGAATGATGCGAAGATTGGGAAATGTTGCGCGAAACTATGCAAATTTTGAAAAAAGAATGTTTACAAAATCAGACAATTGAGACTAGTTTGCATTTCTCGAGATAAAATTATGTTGTTTTCCGATAGATAGCTCAAGTTATAGATTATTTCATACATGTTCAAGATTGATAGTTTGTGTTTTTTTACGATAGTTTTGATTGTTCAAATGATACACCCATGCAAAACACATTAAATAGAATGTTTGTAGTACTAGATCAAGAACATCACAATCCTAGGATAGCCAGGACAGTATCTGTTGAATCCCCCCTTGAACCAAAGTTTAGCTATGCCTACTCTTAATAGACAACTCAGAAGCTTGGAGGCACAGGCTCCTCCTTACATGTGCACTCACTTCTCAGGCACACCAAGCTTTGAACCCCAAAGGAATTGCTTCCCAAAGGGCTGTTGTCATAACTAAGAGCCATAAGAGTGTGGGGTGTCTTAGTCGGTCTTTGACCTTCTGTTCCAATAGATAGAGGGTTTTTGGAAACCAGAACAATAGTTTGTAGTAAGGATATTCGTTCAGGTGGTTGTGATCAAGTCATTTTCCTAATTAAGGGGGCTCTCTCAATCCTTTCAAAGCAAGGCTTTCACCTTAATAATGTAGGGACTTTAACACACCACTAGGGTACTGGAGGAGATTTTGGTTGCCACAACAAATTCACATCTATCTATTGTGACATTAATCACAATAGCATTTTTTATATACCGGTTTGGAAGGGCTTGGCTTTAGCCTGTTATCGGTTGGGCATCCACTCTCACCGGCTCTGCTAAATCTCTCAGGAGGTAGCCACTCTAGAAGAATCACATGAATTTCCTTTACACCCAAGATCCATAAAGACAAGGGGAGAGGATATGTTCATGTAGTTCTTAGGATTACAATCTAAAAAACACTTCAATCACACAAGACAATGATTCATTTTAAGCACCAACCGAAGTGTGTTTTAACTATGAAAAATAGACATAAGAATTTGTGAAAACACGTAAGGTTTTTGACAAATGTCTTGCAATAAATCCATTAGTAGTTTGTAATGCCTTTCTTCATATCAACGTCCTATGAGAAACATGTTAGAAGTTTATAATGGCTTTTCTTTATCTCAGCGTCCTGCAAACCACTGTTAAGTTGTTTCAAAAGATAAAATCAGAGAAACACAGATGTCAGAAAATAGCAGATGGTTAGAAAACTGAGACAAGAAAATATGAAATGAAAGCTCTAGTGTTTAATTTTGCAAGATAATGTATACTAGATTGCACGAAGAAGTGCAGAGAGCCACGTGAAGAACTAGAAAGTTCATGCGAGACGCTCATAAAGTTCGTGCAAAATTATAACAGAGCAGTACGGAAGTACAAACAGAATGCAAAAAAAATGAAATAAAAAATGAAATAAAATGAGGCTAGAACAGAATGTACCTGCCCCATGGTGGGCACTAGAAATGTATGTGGTAAATTTGGCCTTGTTAACTCACCATACACTTCAACATAGTCCTTCTTCATCAGATACACACAAGATTGAATATGAGATTATTCATCCTGTCTGCTTACATGATTCAACCTATTGCCTTCTATCTAGATGGGGTTTATTAAATAGCTCTCAGAACAAGAGTCTCACAACCATAGACCAATCTAGGAATGAAGGACTTTTCTCCATGAATGCAATACAATGCAAAATTATTCTAAGAATTGAAAGATGTAAGATTAACCTAAGACATGATTTCAATGCAATTATTATAGAAATTGAAATTAATCTATTGCAAAATGAGATTATTCTATATGAGATTATGAACTAAGAATGTAGCAACAATTCAGTATTCTAACAATGCATATGATTAGAAATTCAGGAAGGGTTTTGAATGAGGAATGGGATTTCTTTTATAGACTCAGAAGTTGTTCAGAATAGAAACTTTCCTTTATGAAATAAAACAGATAGAAAAGCCAGTTCAGATTAGAAAGCTTTCTTTAAAAGAAAATAATAAATTATTTTTCCCTTTACTTTAACTGTTTTCTTTCTTTGATTTTAACTGTTTTATTTGATTTTAACTGTTTTCTTTCTCTTTAAAGCATAGTTAATTCAAAGTTTCCATTTCTGAATTGCAGATAAGATTTTGAGAGAATATTTAATTAATTAAATAGAATATGACCTAATAAATGTGTTTTCTTATTTATCTGAATATTTAAATTCAATTATTGAAATGAGGATATTTATTTAATAATTAAATATAATTTAATTCCTTTTTATGTGTTTTAGCTAAAAGGGGTGAATTTAATTTAATTAAAGTACTGGGACTTTATAATTAAATTAATTCAATCATAGGGTTTGTTTAGCCAATAGATATTTAGGAATTAAATATAATGTATGATTAATGCAAATTTAGGATTTTCTACATTTGACACTTAGGTCCAGTAGAGTCAGTCAAAACTCAAAATTGCCTAGTACAATAGGACTTTAATGATCAATAAGAGTGACAAATGCAACAAAATTGGTTAGGGTTGCAAGATGCCAATTTTGGGGTGTTACAATTTGGATGTGATAAAGCACAATGAGCTTGACATAAATGGAAGGATATACGTGGATTATGTATATATAGAGAGAGGGCCAAAGTGTTACAAGGACTGAATCACAACTCGTAGGCCGACCACAACAAACAGACATATATAAAAAAATGTATAGGAAGACTATAATATATACACAATATATAGACACACTTACAACATTCTACAACAATGCACAAAACATACACTAAACTACAACTGCACAAAGGGCGGACAACCCTCTAGCAGAGCCAACCCACCAACGGGAGGTGACAGAAAAGCCCACGCAAAGGCATGAAAAGATGAAAGAAAAACTAAAAAATAGAGAGGAAAGAGAGAGAGAGAGGAAAGCCTACTTGGAAACATGGGGAATGTGAGGAGGACAAGCACGGGAGGTTCTCTACAACAATCTCACCCTCAAGTCACCACAAATGAGAACTACAAATCATTGTTAATCACTCTCTAAGCATAGAGAGAAAAATGTTGTTTAATCACCTTCGCCTTTGAATATCTCTAATTGCCCTAAGTGTTTGATCTTAGTAAATGTGAAAGTGACTGGTAACTTCTATTTATACCCTTAGGGTAAAAATGCATTTATTTCTCTCCACAAACTCTAGCACAGGAAAACCTCCAGACTCTAGGCCCGGTGATTCCATGTAGCCACATCTTCTTGCAAAAGAATACATGATAACAAAGAATCCCGGAGACCGGGATCAAGCTAACTCAAAAGAACAAACCAACTCCGGGACCAGGTCCTAGAGACAAAAGAAGGCAAGAAACAAAATAAAACAAACCTTATGGAAGCAAAGCCTAGAGGGAGACAAAGAGAACAAAAGAAACCAAGGAAAAGAAAAATAAAAAAGGGGGACCCACCATTTTGCCTACAAAATGTAGGGATGGGTATGCAGGGCATAACACTTAGTAATGTACATAATAATATACATAGTGACTCCCCATGTGTACATGATTCCCCCTATGTATATACTTGGTATATGTATATTAACTCAGCCTGATTATAGTATCCCCCTTTACTATACATATATACATATATTTCCCCCTTTCTTGAAAATAATGACAAAAGGTGTATAACTTACAGTTTGTCAAAAATATTATGATGGGCACTCTTGAGAGTTTCCAGTAATTTCTCCCATTCCTCCTTTAAATTTTTGAGGGTGATTAGCTCTAAATTTAGTTGAGCATGCATATCATATATGCTTTCTGTCACTAATAAATCTAGGGTTGCAATCAAATTCTTTTCCAATGTCACATGTTTCTGCATTATAGCTAAATGTGGTAGTAACATTTCCTGGAGCTTGGTTACTTGCTCTCTAATTTTTTCCTCTTCTCTCTTCAAGACTTTTCTCAATAGTTAGTTCTGAAGTAATTTTTTTATAATACATCTGTAATGCATGTTTCTCGGTTGATAGATTGTTTTCACTATCCTTTAGATCTTGATCTATTTGCTTTAGCTTTTCACTAATCTCAGTAGTGAAGTGATATAGTGTGCATAACTTCTGTAGAATTGTAATGGCTTTAGATATAATGATTTCTAAACCACTTAAAAATTCAAACAGAGTTACATTATGTACTGCCACTACCTGGCTGATCTTCTTGGTAACTTTATATTGGATCTTCTTCTCTACTTGATCTTCTAATTTTTTCTCAGCATCAATGTTAGGTTTATCAATTTCCTCAGTGAGAAGTTCAAGTTGTTTGAGTATGGGGCTTGTTCATCAATATTAATATCTGGTACAACTTGCATTAGAATTGCCTTTTCCTTTTCTATCACTTGTGCACTCTTTGCTTCTTATCTTAGCTTCTCATGTGTTTCTTTCCAGGTGCAAAGTTCACCATACTTCTTCAATATTTCCAGATCAAGTGTCCTTGGATCCCACTCAGGAATCTCTATGATTTCATCCAGTGTAACTACTTTCTTGGTTCCTTTCTTCTTCTTCTTCTTCTTTCCTTGAATACTTGATGAAGGTGATAGTGATAATGTTAACTGAGCCTTTTTCTAGCTTTGCTTGCTCAGTACTCAGTGTGATGACTTGATGAAGTGCCTCAGTAACTGGACTTGTGTAAGTGTATCTACTATCTTATCAGGAGTCTCTGTGTTACCTTCACCTTTCTCTTCTACAGCATCAGTGGTATCTTTTTTTGCATCACCTTGGTTTGTTCTGCCACTATGCTCAGTCTCTTTACCATGTTCTTCACCCTTATTTTCATTTGTATATGTGATTTGCTCAGGTGTCTTTTGTTGTGTTGTAGTCTCTATTTCAATTGCTTGGACCAAAATAGGTAATTGGCCTGGTATATTTTTTTGGGTGACCTCTGATGTGTATTTCTCATCAATAGTTTTAGTAGCTCTGATAGATTCATCTTTCTTGGCCTTATCATTTGTATCTCCTTCAGTTACATCAATTATTGTAATTTTTGGGTGACCTAAATTAGTCAAGAGTTTAGGAATACCATCTAACACATTATCAAATTTTTCATCATCAATTGTTATGGGTTATGTACTCGGTCTAATAGATGCAACATCAATTACTTCCTTGGTATCCTGCATGACCTTGGGTGGATTCAGCAATTCATTTGAAATTTTGGTGCTCTCAATAGCCACTTCCTTCATATTTTCTTGTAGGATATTCAATTTTATTTGTTTCTTTGGAAATTTCTTGGCATACTTTTTCATAACATCTTGTATTTCCTCAACTGTGCATTCAGCTTTAATAAGTGTGAGAGTTACTTCTCTCATCTGTTTCTCATTTTGGAGTGCATGTGACCATTTTGATGATATTTTATCATATAATTCTGATGGAATAGAAGTAGCAAATTCAACTCAAACTTGTTTGAAATTAATCATCATACCTATGATTTATTCTTCAATTATATCCTTGTGCTTAGTAGTCAGATAAGAATATGCTTGTATCTTTGGATGTGCTAACTGTCTGGTTGTCTTGACCTCCTCTACAATCTCATCAATTGTCTATGATGTCATGTTATGAAAAATCTTGAATTGATCTGGATTCTCATTAGAATCATCCTTGTCATCTTTGTTCCATACATATCTCCTCTTTTTCTTAGTATAGTAGTACCCTTCTGTTTCCTTGTCTGGTATGTAAATTTTGGTGAGGGTCTTGTAATTTTTGCTACACCTTTCTCCAGATATGGTGAATCACTAGTCACCGATTGTGATCTTATATTTGGTGGAGACATGGTCTTTGTGATTTTTCCCTTTTTGGCCTTAGATGCCTCAACTGGTGTGTCATCAGACTAGGTGGCATCAATATCATGATTAGGTTCTATTTCTCGACCAACTGAGGTCTGATCCTTGGTTTCATCTTCATATTTATCCAATTCCTCATCTATAATTGCAAGTTTCCTCTTCAAAGTTTTGACAATCTTAGTCTTTTTCTGACCTAGTTGTTGAACTTATAAAGAAATTTGTATTCAGGTCTTTGCTTCATCATAGGTGCCAAATCTCATGGCATATTTGTCAACAGTCACATTCAACAATTTATCAATAGCCTCTAAAGCACGATCAATATCCAATTCACAATCCATTGGTGGTAGCCATGTTGTCCTCGGATCTATTGCTTTGACTAATGTTGTATTTTTTTCTAATACAAAAAAGATATCATCTTTATAATGTTCTACTAATTGTAGTGGAATTTGGGATCTCTTTTCCATTCTAGCTTTGAATTTAGTGAAGTATTCATTCATAACAGGTTCAAATTTATTTCTTAGACTTGTAATCATCTCATCTATTTGTACTGTTATTGGTCTGCTTGTCTTCCATTTTACTTTACTGATTGAGGGAAAGAAATTATGCAAGTAGAAGAATATGCAAAGTAGTAGTGAACTGAACTTACATGTGTTTGTCTTTGTTGATCTTATGGTTCTCATATTCTCTTCTAGTTTCGTCTGCAATAACTTAGAAAGATCAAGTTGTAGTCCTTTCTTGACTATTGTGTAGGCTATGTCAATAGATCCACATGGTAAATTGTTTGGCCTGCTGGACTAAAATATCTTATACCTAATGGCATAAGCATCGAACCTTAGTTCAGGATTATTAATGCAGTTGATATTTAAACCTCTTTTGTCCCACTCAGCTAATATTAGCTTTTCTAACTCGGTTCTTGGTAAGTATCTTAGGGATTTGGTTTTGTCAGATATTGGATACCCTATCAAAGAGTGAATTAAATCTTTGTTAATCTTCATGGGTTCATCCAACCATAGCTTTCCATCACGGAAACTGCTCAGTATAATGTGGATCTATTCATTCTGAAATACCTTCAGGAAATATAAGGCATGAGTTAACCCTTTAACTTCAAAATGTTTGTGATCCTCTTTTAGCTTTTCATCTATGCACAATGATTGGTATGTCGACATAAGCTCAAAATATCTGATTTCATCTATTTTGCAGTGTATGTATGCACAGATGTCTTGCATTAGGAAAACCCTAGGTGGGATAGATGAAAATGCACCTTGATTTTCTGGTTGGGCTGCAACCTATGGATGGATCTTGTAGTTTGGTTCCATGCAGGTGGATTTCTTCACTAAAACAACCTTTTTCTCCTTAGCTAGCTTTTCTTTAATTGTTCATGATGAAGATGCCATAATCTCTTTTTGTAGGGCTTCCATAAAATATGCTTGAATAAATAGTGAGGGAAGAATGCATAGTAACTAAGCTTTGTGTTCTTGAAATGCACTTAGATCTTTGTAGAATGCTCAAAAAATTTCTTCTGCAACTTAACTCTCTTTTCTCTGTTCTGCTCTATGATCCGAGTGTGAACAAATGGGCTCACATCAACCAAATATATAGCAAATGAATTAGGGAAATGCATTAAATTCTCTTCACCAACCACTCGGTGAACAAACATCATGCTCGGTTAACACTATTAATGCTTCATCTCAGTGAGTATACCGTATACTCGGTTACCATAGCAACTCAGTAAACTCTTCAAATTTTCACTGACTGACAGTTCTAACTTGGTACATATTAACTAACTCAACTAGACCATAGTAATAAAATATGTACTTCCATAGTGCATATTTATTCATATTGATTTGGCATATGTACAATAAATACATGAACTAATGTAAGATATATCATTGTAAAACATAGTTCCATACCTGTTTGTATTTCTTAGTTGGAGATGGTGGAGCCACCTAACCCATTGGATGAGGTGTCACCAACTATTGTGCTTGGTCTTACATTATCATTTTATTCTCTTCTCCACATTTGGTTTCAGATCCTCACAATTTCATCAATTGTATTTCCATTCCCATAAGTGTTTATTTGGTCTGCACAATCTCTACTTTAGTGACCGACTTTTTGATAGTGAGAACATGTCATTCCAGAGCTTGACCAATTCCTAGATTTGATTCACCATAGTTTCATACAATTTTATGCTATGTGTCCACATTTACCACATGTTTCACAACTTCTCCAAGTGTTATAATCCCATGCATAAGAATTGCCTTGTCTTCTTGGTTTATTTACTGTTTCTTATCCTTTAGGCTTCTAGATCTTCTTTGTGTTCTTTCTGCATGCTTGTGTTGTATGACCATTAATATTGCAAGTTTGACGGTATTTATCCATGTATGGTTTCTTATGTGGTTTTTTCAACTTGGATCTACATGCATGTGCCTGATGTCCATGATTATTTCATTTGTAGCAAATACCATTAAATTTAGGATGGTTTCTAGGAATACCTTTTGCTTTGCTCCTGCAAACATTTGATGTGTGGCTAGGTTTTCCATAGTGATGGAAAGAGGGCTTCTTAGGCTTAGGATTTGAGTAGACATTCCTTTGTTCATCTTTATTTGGTGATTATCCTTGCTCGGTATACCCTAATCCGGTATTTTTATTCAATCTTCTTTCATAGTTCATAAATTCATCCATTCTCTTAGTGCTTTCTTCAGATCTCTTAATCACTTCATTATGTTGTTGTAAAATCTTCACTTTATTTCTCAGTTTCTCATTTTCTTCTTTAAATACACCAATATCATCTATTCTTCTTCCAAGTTCAGTATTCACTCAATTTGCCTCATGATTCATTGCAACCACTTGATTGGTGATCTCAAAATAATGTTTATCAAGTCTTGATATCTCAGTTTCTTTCTCTTGTAACTTTTCAGCCATATGTCTTATGTCATAAACAATCATATTTCTATCTTGTTCACACTAGTAGAATTTGGCAAATATATGACTAAGTGACTAAAAATTTTAGTCACGTGACTAAAAGTTTTAGTCACATGACCAAAACTGATCATATTTAGAAAATAAATGACTAAGTAAGTGACCAATT
>MU227595.1:309404-342931 GCA_018584345.1 Thuja plicata | reverse complement strand
TACATATTTTTATAGCAATATAACTTTGGGTTTATAGATAAAATATAGCACTGTCAGCAGCAAATGTACCAATAGAATGGTTGATCTTTGATACCCAAAGAAGGATCCAGCCGATAGTAAACATAAAATAATGGGGAAAATGGTTTGAGTGGTATGGAATTGAAGCCTCTATCAAAGACAATTAAGAAACAAGAAGTGGAAAAGGCATCCTACTGTAAACATGAATATGGTGCTTTTCAAGAAATGTTAAATCCAAATAGAATTTAAAAAAAAAAAAAAAAAATTTAAAACAAAAATTAACATTGGTCGAAATTTCGACCAATGCCACGGTTAATTTCCACCAACGATTGGTCGAAATTTCGACCAACTCTAGAAGCAATTGCCCCCAACAAGTGGTCACAAATTTTGACCAATACACTAAAAAACAACGAGAATGTCATGCTTTCGACCAATACAATGGTCAAAATTTCGACCATTTATTTGGTGGAAAGTATGGAAATCCTATCAATTTTTTTAGTGAATTGGTCAAAATTTGCGACCACTCGTTGGTGGAAGTATTGGTCGAAATTTTGACCAATGCACTAAAAAATGACAGCAATTTTAAGCTTGGGCTATAGTCAAAATTTTGACCTTTGTTTTGGTCAAAATTTTGACCAATTATAAATACATCAAAAATTCGACAAAAAAAGACCGACGAAAGTTTTGGTCATAAATTTGACCAATTATTGTCGAAATTTTGACCAATTGTCATCAAAAATTGAGGTCAAATTTACTAGTGTAATGAGTTGCAATCTAATAACAAGCTGGTTTGAGGTTCCACATCACCAAATCGGTCAACCGTTCGATGATAATGAGCTACAATCTCATAACAAGCTGTTCTAAGGTTCCACATCACCGAATCGGTTAATCGTATAATGATAATGAGTTGTAATCTCATAACAAGCCATTCTGAGGTTCCACATCGCCGAATCGATCAACCGTTTGATGATAATGAGTTGTAATCTCATAACAAGCTGTTCTGAGGTTCCACATCGCCAAATCGATCAACCGTTCGATGATAATGAGTTGTAATCTCATAACAAGCTGTTCTAAGGTTATATATCACTGAATCGATCAATCGTTCGATGATAATGAGCTACAATCTCATAACAAGCTGTTCTGAGGTTCCACATCGCCAAATCGGTCAACCGTTCGATGGTAATGAGTTGTAATCTCATAACAAGCCATTCTGAGGTTCCACATTGCCTAATCGATCAAGCGTTCGATGATAATGAGTTGTAATCTCATAACAAGTTGTTCTGAGGTACCACATTGCCGAATCGATCAATCATTCAATGATAATGAGTTTTAATCTCATAACAAGCCATTCTGAGGTTCCACATTGCCGAATTGGTCAACCGTTTGATGATAATGAGTTATAATCTCATAACAAGCCATTTTGAGGTTCCACAACGCCGAATCGGTCAACCGTATGAGGCTAATGAGTTGCAATCTCATAACAAGCTATTTTGAGGTTCCACATCGCGGAATCAGTCAACCGTTCGATGATAATGAGATGTAATCTCATAACAAGTTGTTCTGACTTTCCACATCACTGAATTGATCAACCGTTTGATGATAATGAGTTGTAATCTCATAACAAGCCGTTCTGAGGTTCCACATCACCGAATTAATCAACCGTTCGATGATAATGATTTGTAATCTCATAACAAGCTATTCTGAGGTTCCACATCGCCGAATCGATCAACCGTTCAATGATAATGAGTTGCAATCTCATAACAAGCTATTCTAAGGTTCCACATCGCTGAATTGGTCAACCGTTCGATGATAATGAGCTGCAATCTCATAACAAGTTGTTCTGAGGTTCTACATCGCCGAATCAGTCAACCGTTTGATGGTAATGAGTTGTAATCTCATAACAAGCCATTCTGAGGTTCCACATCGCCGAATCGATCAACCATTTGATGATAATGAGTCGTAATCTCATAACAAGCTGTTATGAGGTTTCACATCACCGAATCGATCAACCGTTTGATGATAATAAGTTGTAATCTCATAACAAGCCATTCTGAGGTTCAACATCACTAAGTTGGTCAACCGTTCAATGATAATGATTTGTAATCTCATAACAAGCCATTCTGAGGTTCCACATCGCCGAATCAGTCAACCGTTCAAGGATAATGAGTTGCAATCTCATAACAAGCTATTCTGAGGTTCCACATCACCGAATCAGTCAACCGTTTGATGTTAATGAGTTGTAATCTCATAACAAGCCATTCTGAGGTTCCACATCGCCGAATCGATCAACCGTTCGATGATAATGAGTTGTAATCTCATAACAAGCCGTTCTGAGGTTCCACATCACCGAATTGATCGACCGTTCGATGATAATGAGTTGCAATCTCATCACAAGCTATTTTGAGGTCCCACATCGTCGAATCTATTAACCGTTCGATGATAATGAGTTGCAATCTCATAACAAGCTATTCTGAGGTTCCACATCGCCAAATCGGTCAACCGTTTGATGATAATGAGCTGCAATCTCATAACAAGCTATTCTGAGGTTCCACATCACCGAATCGGTCAACTGTTCGATGATAATGAGTTGTAATCTCATAACGAGCTATTCTGAGGTTCTACATCGCTGAATCAATCGACCGTTCGATGATAATGAGTTTTAATCTCATAACAAGCTGTTCTAAGGTTCCACATTGCCGAATCGATCAACCATTCGATGATAATGACTTGTAATCTCATAACAAGCCATTTTGAGTTTCTACATCACTGACTTGGGCAACTGTTCGATGATAATGAGTTGTAATCTCATAACAAGCTGTTCTGAGGTTCCACATCACTGAATCGATCAATCATTCGATGATAATGAGTTGTAATCTCATAACAAGCTATTTTGAGGTTCCACATCGTCGAATTGGTCAACCGTTTGATGGTAATGAGCTGTAATCTCATAACAAACCATTCTGAGGTTCCACATCACCGAATCGGTCAACCGTACATTGATAATGAGATGTAATCTCATAACAAGCTGTTCTCAGGTTCCACATCACTGAATCAGTCAACAGTTCATTGATAATGAGTTGTAATCTCATAACAAGTCACTCTAAGGTTGCACATTGCCGAATCAGTCAGCCATTCACTGATAATGAGTTGTAATCTCATAACAAGCTATTCTTAGGTTCCACATTGCCGAAATGGTCAATCATTTGCTTATAATGTGTTGTAATCTCATAACAAGCTGTTCTGAGGTTCCACATCACCGAATCAGTCAACTGTTCACTGATAATGAGTTGTAATCTCATAACAAGTTGTTCTGAGGTTCCACATCGCCAAACCGGTCAACCATTCGCTGATAATGAGTTGTAATCTCATAACAAGCCGTTCTGAGATTCCACATCACCGAATTGATCAACCGTTCGATGATAATGAGTTGTAATCTCATAACAAGTTGTTCTTAGGTTCCACATCGCTTAATTGATCAACCGTTCGATGATAATAAGTTGCAATCTCATAAAAAGTTGTTTTGAGGTTCCACATTGCCGAATCGATCAACCGTTTGATGATAATGAGTTACAATCTCATAACAAGCTATTCTGAGGTTCCACATCGCCGAATCAGTCAACCGTTTGATGATAATGAGCTGTAATCTCATAACAAGCTGTGCTGAGGTTCCACATCGCCGAATCGGTCAACCGTTCGATGATAATGAGTTGTAATCTCATAAAAAGTTGTTCTGATGTTCCACATCGCCGAATCGATCAACCGTTCGATGATAATAAGTTGTAATCTCATAATGAGCTATTTTGAGGTTCCACATCATTGAATTGATCAACCGTTTGATTATAATGAGTTGTAATCTCATAACAAGCTATTTTGAGGTTCCACATCGCTGAATCGGTCAACCGTTCAATGATAATTAGTTGTAATCTCAAAACAAGCTATTTTGAGGTTCCACATCGCCGAATCGATCAACCGTTTGATGATAAGTTCTGAGGTTCCACATCACTGAATCGGTCAGCCGTTCGATGATAATGAGTTGTAATCTCATAACAAGCCGTTCTAAGGTTCCACATTGCCAAATCGGTCAATCGTTCGATGATAATGAGTTGCAATCTCATAACAAGCCGTTCTAAGGTTCTGCATCACCGAATCGCTCAACCATTCGATGATAATGAGTTGTAATCTCATAACAAGCCATTCTGAGGTTCCACATCACCAAATCGATCAACCATTTGATGATAATGAGTTGCAATCTCATAACAAGCTATTTTGAGGTTCCACATCGCTGAATCGGTCAACCGTTCGATGATAATGAGCTACAATCTCATAACAAGCTGTTCTGAGGTTCTACATTGCCGAATCGGTCAATCGTTTGATGATAATGAGTTGCAATCTCATAACAAGCCGTTCTAAGGTTTCGCATCACCAAATTGATCAACCGTTCGATGATAATGAGTTGTAATCTCATAATAAGCCATTCTGAGGTTCCACATCGCCGAATCGATCAACCGTTTGATGATAATGAGTTGCAATCTCATAACAAGCTATTTTGAGGTTCCACATTGCTGAATCAGTCAACCGTTCGATGATAATGAGCTACAATCTCATAACAAGTTGTTCTGAGGTTCCTCATCACCCAATCAGTCAACTGTTTGATGACAATGAGTGACAATCTCATAACAAGCTGTTCTGAGTTTCCACATCGCCAAATTGGTCAACCTTTCGATGATAATGAGTTGTTATCTCATAACAAGCCGTTCTGAGTTTTCACATCGCCGAATCAATCAATCGTTTGATGATAATGAGTTGTAATCTCATAACAAGCTGTTCTGAGGTTCCACATCGCTGAATCGATCAACCGTTCAATGATAATGAGTTGTAGTCTCATAACAAGCCATTCTAAGGTTCCACATCGCCGAATCTCATAACAAGCTGTTCTGAGGTTCTACATGACCGAATCGATCAACCGTTTGATGATAATGAGTTGCAATTTCATAACAAGCTGTTCTGAGGTTCCACATCGCCGAATCGATCAACCGTTCGATGATAATGAGTTGCAATCTTCTAACAAGTTGTTCTGAGGTTCCACATCGCTAAATCAGTCAACCGTTTGATGATAATGATCTGCAATCTCATAACAAACTGTTCTGAGGTTCCACATCACTGAATCGATCAACTGTTTGATGATAATGAGTTGTAATCTCATAACAAGCCGTTCTGAAGTTCCACATTGCTAAATCGATCAACCATTCAATGATAATGAGTTGTAATCTCATAACAAGCTATTCTGAGGTTCCACATCACCGAATCGATCAACCATTCGATGATAATGAGTTGCAATCTCATAACAAGCTATTCTAAGGTTCCACATCACTGAATCAGTCAACCATTTGATGATAATGAGTTGCAATCTCATAACAAGCTGTTCTGAGGTTCCACATCACCGAATCGGTCAACCATTCGATGATAATGAGTTGTAATCTCATAAAAAGCTGTCTTGAGGTTCCACATCAAAGAATCAATCAACTTTTTGATGATAATGAGTAGTAATCTCATAACAAGCTATTCTCAGGTTCCACATCACCGAATCGATCAACCGTTTGATGATAATGAGTTGTAATCTCATAAAAAGCCGTTCTGAGGTTCCACATCACTGAATCGGTCAACCGTTCGATGATAATAAGTTGTAATATCATAACAAGCCATTCTGAGGTTCCACATCGCCGAATCAATCAACCGTTCGATGATAATGAGTTGCAATCTCATAACAAGTTGTTCTGAGGTTCCACATCGCCGAATAGGTCAACCGTTTGATGATAATGAGCTACAATCTCATAACAAGCTATTCTGAGGTTCCACATCGCCGAATCGGTCAACCATTCGATCATAATGAGTTGTAATCTCATAACAAGCCGTTCTAAGGTTCCACATCAGTGATTTGATCAACCGTTTGATGATAATAAGTTGTAATCTCATAACAAGCTGTTCTGAGGTTCCACATTGCTGAATCGATCAACCGTTCGATGATAATGAGTTGCAATCTGATAACAAGCTGTTCTGAGGTTCCACATCACCGAATTGGTCAAGCGTTCGACGATAATGAGCTGCAATCTCATAACAAGCTATTCTGAGGTTCCACATTGCCAAATCGGTCAACCGTTCGATGATAATGAGTTGTAATCTCATAACAAGCCATTCTGAGGTTCCACATCGCCGAATCGATCAACCATTCGATGATAATGAGTTTTAATCTCATAACAAGCTATTCTGAGGTT
This sequence comes from Thuja plicata, assembly GCA_018584345.1. NCBI lineage: Eukaryota > Viridiplantae > Streptophyta > Pinopsida > Cupressales > Cupressaceae > Thuja > Thuja plicata. The sequence continues at coordinate 336,641 of MU227595.1, read as the reverse complement.
CCACATCGCCGAATCGATCAACCGTTCAATGATAATGAGTTGTAATCTCATAACAAGCCGTTCTGAGGTTCCACAGCACCGAATCGGTCAACCGTTTGATGATAATGAGTTGTAATCTTATAACAAGCCATTCTGAGGTTCCATAATGCTAAGTCGGTCAACCGTTCGAGGATAATGAGTTGCAATCTCATAACAAGCTATTCTGAGGTTCCACATCACTGAATCAGTCAACCGTTTGATGATAATGAGTTGTAATCTCACAACAATCCATTCTGAGGTTCCACATCGCCGAATCGATCAACCGTTTGATGATAATGAGTTGTAATCTCATAACAAGCCGTTCTAAGGTTCCACTTTGCCGAATTGATCAACCGTTCGATGATAATGAGTTGTAATCTCATAACAAGCTTTTCTTAGGTTCCACATCACTGAATCGATCAACCGTTCGATAATAATGAGTGTCAATATCATAACAAGCTGTTCTGAGGTTCCACATCGCCGAATCGGTCAATCATTCGATCATAATGAGTTGTAATCTCATAACAGGCCGTTCTAAGGTTCCACATCGCCGAATCGATCAACCGTTCAATCATAATGAGTTGTAATCTCATAACAAGCTATTCTGATGTTCTACATCATCGAATCGATCAACCGTTCGATGATAATGAGTTGTAATCTCATAACAAGCTGTTCTGAGGATCCACATTGCCGAATCGATCAACCGTTCGATGATAATGAGTTGTAATCTCATAATAAGCCATTCTGAGGTTCCACATTGTCGAATCAATCAACTGTTCGATGATAATGAGTTGTAATCTCATAACAAGCCGTTCTGAGGTTCCACATCACCGAATCGGTCAACCGTTCGAGGATAATGAGTTGCAATCTCATAACAAGCTGTTCTGAGGTTCCACATCGCCGAATCGGTCAACCATTCGATGATAATGAGTTGTAATCTCATAACAAGCCATTTTGAGGTTCCACATCGCCGAATCGATCAACAGTTTGATGATAATGAGTTGTAATCTCATAACAAGCCGTTCTGAGGTTCCACATTTCAAATTGATCAACCGTTTGATGATAATGAGTTGCAATATCATAACAAGCTATTATGAGGTTCCACATCACTGAATCGATCAACCATTCGATGATAATGAGTTGTAATCTCATAACAAGCTGTTCTGAGGTTCCACATCGCTGAATCGATCGACCGTTCGATGATAATGAGTTGTAATCTCATAACAAGCCGTTCTGAGGTGCCACATCGCTGAATCTGTCAACCGTTCGATGATAATGAGTTTCAATCTCATAACAAGCTATTCTGAGGTTCCACATCGCTGAATCAATCAACCGTTTGATGATAATGAGTTGCAATCTCATAACAAGCTGTTCTGAGGTTCCACATCACTGAATCGGTCAACTGTTCGATGATAATGAGAAACAATCTCATAACAAGCCATTCTGAGGTTTCACATCACCGAATCGGTCAATCGTTCAATGATAATGAGTTTTAATCTCATAACAAGTCATTCTAAAGTTCCACATCGCCAAATCGGTCAACCGTTTGATGATAATGAGTTGTAATCTCATAGCAAGTTTATTTGAGGTTCCACATCACCGAATTAGTCAACCATTTGATGATAATGAGCTGCAATCTCATAATAAGCTGTTCTGAGGTTCCACATCGCCGAATCGATCAACCGTTCGATGATAATGAGTTGTAATCTCATAACAAGCCGTTCTGAGGTTCCACATCGCTGAATCGATCAACCATTCGATGATAATGAGTTGTAATCTCATAACAAGCCATTCTAAGGTTCCATATGGCCAAATTGATCAACCGTTCAATGATAATGAGTTGCAATCTCATAACAAGTTGTTCTAAGGTTCCACATCGCCGAATCGGTCAACCGTTCGATGATAATAAGCTGCAATCTCATAACAAGCTATTCTGAGGTTCCACATCGCCGAATCGGTCAACCATTCGATGATAATGAGCTGCAATCTCATAACAAGCTATTTTGAGGTTCCCCGTCGCCAAATCGGTCAACCGTTTGATGATAATGAGTTGTAATCTCATAACAAGCTGTTCTAAGGTTCCACATCGCCGAATCAATCAACCGTTTGATGATAATGAGTTGTAATCTTATAACAAGCTATTCTGACGTTCCACATCACCGAATCAATCAATCGTTCGATGATAATGAGTTGTAATTTCATAAATAGCCATTCTGAGGTTCCACATCGCCGAAATGATCAACCGTTTGATGATAATGAGTTGCAATCTCATAACAAGATGTTGTGAGGTTCCACATCCCTGAATCGATCAACCATTCGATGATAATGAGTTATAATCTCATAACAAGTTATTATGAGGTTCCACATCACTGAATCGGTCAACCGTTCAATGCTAATGAGCTGCAATCTCATAACAAGATGTTCTGAGGTTCCACATCACCAAATCAATCAACCGTTCAATGATAATGAGTTGTAATCTCATAACAAGCCATTCTGAGGTTCCACATCGCCGAATCAATCAACCATTCGATGATAATGAGTTGTAATCTCATAAACAAGTTGTTCTGAGGTTCCACAGCGCCGAATCGATCAACCCTTTGACGATAATGATTTGTAATCTCATAACAAGCTATTCTGAGGTTCCACATCGCCAAATCGATCAATCATTCGATGATAATGAGTTGCAATCTCATAACAAGCTATTCTGAGGTTCCACATCGCCGAATCGGTCAACCGTTTCATGATAATGATCTATAATCTCATAACAAGTAGTTCTGAGGTTCCACATCACTGAATCGGTCAACCATTCGATGATAATGAGTTGTAATCTCATAACAAGTCGTTCTGAGGTTCCACATCGCCGAATCGATCAACCGTTTGATGATAATGAGTTGTAATCTCATAACAAGATGTTCTAAGGTTCCACATCGCCCAATCGATCAACCGTTCGATGATAATGAGTTGTAATCTCATAACAAGCCGTTCTGAGGTTCCACATTGCCAAATCGGTCAACCGTTCCATGATAATGAGTTGTAATCTCATAACAAGCCGTTCTGAGGTTCCACATCGCCAAATTGATCAACAGTTCGATGATAATGAGTTGTAATCTCATAACAAGCCCTTCTGAGGTTCCACATCACCGAATTGATCAACTGTTCGATGATAATGAGTTGCAATCTCATAACAAGCTATTTTGATGTTCCACATCGCCGAATCGATCAACCGTTCGATGATAATGAGTTGCAATCTCATAACAAGCTATTCTGAGGTTCCACATCACCGAATCGGTCAACCGTTTGATGATAATGAGCTTTAATCTCATACCAAGCTGTTCTGAGGTTCCACATCGCCGAATCGGTGAACCGATCGATGATAATGAGTTGTAATCTCATAACAAGCCATTCTGAGGTTCCACATTGCCGAATCAATCAACCGTTCGATGATAATGAGTTGTAATCTCATAACAAACTGTTCTGAGGTTTTACATCACCGAATCAATCAACCGTTCGACGATAATGAGTTGTAATCTCATAACAAGCCGTTCTGGGGTTCCATATCGCTGAATCGGTCAACTGTTCGATGATAATGAGTTGTAATCTCATAACAAGCTATTCTAAGGTTCCACATCGCTGAATCAATCAATTGTTTGATGATAATGAGTTGCAATCTCATAACAAGCTGTTCTGAGTTTCCACATCGCCAAATCGGTCAACTGTTCGATGATCATGAGCTACAATCTCATAACAAGCCATTCTGAGGATCGACATTGCCAAATCGGTCAACCGTTCGATGATAATGAGTTTTAATCTCATAACAAGCCGTTCTGAGGTTCCACATCGCCGAATCAGTCAACCGTTTGATGATAATGAGTTGTAAACTCATAACAAGTCATTCTGAGGTTCCACATCACCAAATCAGTAAACCGTTCGATGATAATGAGTTGCAATCTCATAACAAGCCATTTTGAGGTTCCACATCACCGAATCGCTCAACCATTCGATGATAATGAGTTGTAATCTCATAACAAGCCATTCTGAGGTTCCACATTGCCGAATCGATCAACCACTCGATGATAATGAGTTGTAATCTCATAACAAGTCATTCATAGGTTCCACATGGCCAAATCGATCAACCGTTCGATGATAATGAGTTGTAATCTCATAACAAGCTGTTCTAAGGTTCCACATCACTGAATCGGTCAACCGTTCAATGATAATGAGCTATAATCTCATAACAAGCTGTTCTGAGGTTCCACATTGCCGAATCGGTCAGCCGTTCGATGATAATGAGCTGCAATCTCATAACAAGCTATTTTGAGGTTCCACATCACCAAATCAGTCAAGCGTTCGATGATAATGAGTTGTAATCTCATAACAAGCCGTTCTGAGGTTCCACATCACTGAATAGATCAACCGTTCGATGATAATGAGTTGTAATCTCATAACAAGCTGTTCTGAGGTTCCACATCACCGAATCCATCAACCGTTCGATGATAATGAGTTGTAATCTCATAACAAGCCATTCTGAGGTTCCACATCACTGAATCGATCAACCGTTTGATGATAATGAGTTGTAATCTCATAACAAGCCATTCTGAGGTTCCACATCACCGAATCGATCAACTATTTGATTATAATGAGTTGTAATCTTATAACAAGCCATTCTGAGGTTGTACATCACTGAATCGATCAACCGTTCGATGATAATGAGTTACAAACTGATAAAAAGATGTTCTGAGGTTCCACATCGCCAAATCAATCAACCGTTCGATGATAATGGTTTGCAATCTCATAACAAGCTATTCTGAGGTTCTAGATTGTTGAATCGGTCAACTGTTTGATGATAATAAGATGCAATCTCATAACAAGCTATTCTGAGGTTCCACATCGCTGAATCAGTCAACCGTTCAATGATAATGAGTTGTAATCTCATAACAAGCCATTCTGAGGTTCCACATTGCTGAATCGATCAACCGTTTGATGATAATGAGTTGTAATCTCATAACAAGCTGTTCTGAGGTTCCACATTGCCGAATCGATCAACTATGCAATGATAATAAGTTGCAATCTCATAACAAGCTGTTCTGAGGTTCCACATCGCTGAATCGGTCAATCATTCGATGATAATGAGTTGTAATCTTATAACAAGCTGTTCTGAGGTTCAACATCGCCGAATAGGTCAACCGTTCGATGATAATGAGCTGCAATCTCATAACAAGCTGTTCTGAGGTTCCACATCGCCGAATCGGTCAACCGTTCGATGATAATGAGTTGTAATCTCATAACAAGCCGTTCTGAGGTTCCACATCGCCAAATCGATCAACTGTTCAATGATAATGAGTTGTAATCTCATAACAAGTTGTTCTGAGGTTCCACATCGCCGAATCGATCAACCTTTCGATGATAATGAGTGGCAATCTCATAACAAGCTTTTCTGAGGTTCCACATCACTGAATCGATCAACCGTTTGATGATAATGAGTTACAATCTTATAACAAACTATTCTGAGGTTCCACATCACCAAATCGGTCAACCGTTCGATGATAATGAATTGTAATCTCATAACAAGCCGTTCTGAGGTTCCACATCGCTGAATCGATCAACCGTTCGATGATAATGAGTTGTAATCTCATAACAAGCCGTTCTGAGGTTCCACATCACCGAATCGGTCAACCATTCGATGATAATGAGTTTTAATCTCATAACAAGTCATTCTGAGGTTCCACATCGCTGAATCGGTCAACCGTTCGATGATAATGAGTTCTAATCTCATAACAAGCCGTTCTGAGGTTCCACATCGCCAAATCAGTCAACCGTTCGATGATAATGAGTTGTAATCTCATAACAAGCCATTCTGAGCTTCCACAATGCCAAATCGGTCAACCATTCAAGGATAATGAGTTGCAATCTCATAACAAGCTGTTCTGAGGTTCCACATCGCCGAATCGGTCAACCGTTTGATGATAATGAGTTGTAATCTCATAACAAGCTGTTCTGAGGTTCCACATTGCCGAATCGATTAACTGTTCGATGATAATGAGTTGTAATCTCATAACAAGCCATTCAGAGGTTCCACATCACCGAATCGATCAACCGTTCAATGATAATGAGTTGCAATCTCATAACAAGCTATTCTGAAGTTTCACATCGCCGAATCGATCAACCGTTCGATGATAATGAGTTGCAATCTCATAACAAGCTATTTTGAGGTTCCACATTGCCGAATCAGTCAACCGTTCGATGATAATGAGCTCCAATCTCATAACAAGCTGTTCTAAAGTTCCACATCACCGAATCGGTCAACCATTCGATGATAATGAGTTATAATCTCATAACAAGCGTTCTAAGGTTCCACATCACCAAATCGATGAACTGTTCGATGATAATGAGTTATAATCTCATAACAAGCTGTTCTGAGGTTCCACGTCGCTAAATTGATCAACCGTTCGATGATAATGAGTTGCAATCTCATAACAAGCTGTTATGAGGTTCCACATCGCCGAATTGATCAACCATTTGATGATAATGAGTTGCAAATTCATAACAAGCTGTTCTGAGGTTCCACATCGCCGAATCGGTCAACCGTTCGATGATAATGAGCTGTAATCTCATAACAAGTTTTTCTGAGGTTCCACATGGCCGAATCAGTCAACCGTTTGATGATAATGAGTTGTAATCTCATAACAAGCCATTCTGAGGTTCATAACAAGCTGTTTTGAGGTTCCACATCACCAAATAAGTCAACTGTTTGAGGATAATGAGTTGTAATCTCATAACAAGCCATTCTAAGGTTCCACATCGCTGAATCGATCAACTTTTCGATGATAATGAGTTTTAATCTCATAACAAGCCATTCTGAGGTTCCACATTGCCAAATCGATCAACCGTTCGATGATAATAAGTTGTAATCTCATAACAAGCCGTTCTGAGGTGCCACATCGCTGAATCTGTCAACCGTTCGATAACAATGAGTTGCAATCTCATAACAAGCTATTCTAAGGTTCCACATCACCGAATCAATCAACCGTTTGATGATAATGAGTTGCAATCTCATAACAAGCTGTTCTGAGGTTCGACATCGCTGAATAGGTCAACTGTTCGATGATAATGAGCAACAATCTCATAACAAGCCATTCTGAGGTTTCACATCACCGAATCGGTCAACCGTTCGATGATAATGAGTTTTAATCTCATAACAAGCCATTCTGAGGTTCCACACCGCCAAATCGGTCAACTGTTTGATGATAATGAGTTGTAATCTCATAACAAGTTGTTTTGAGGTTCCACATTACCGAATTAGTCAACCATTTGATGATAATGAGTTGCAATCTGATAACAAGCCGTTCTGAGGTTCCACATCGCCGAATCGCTCAACCGTTCGATGATAATGAGTTGTAATCTCATAACAAGTCGTTCTGAGGTTCCACATCACCGAATCGATCAACCGTTCGATGATAATGAGTTGTAATCTCATAACAAGGCATTCTAAGGTTCCATATGGCCGAATTGATCAACCGTTCGATGATAATGAGTTGCAATCTCATAACAAGCTGTTCTGAGGTTCCACATCGCCGAATCGGTCAACCGTTCGATAATAATGAGATGCAATCTCATAACAAGCTATTCTGAGGTTCCACATCGCCGAATCGGTCAACCATTCGATGATAATGAGCTGCAATCTCATAATAAGCTATTTTGAGGTTCCACATCGCCAAATCGGTCAATCGTTCGATGATAATGAGTTGTAATCTCATAACAAGCTGTTCTAAGGTTCCACATCGCCGAATGGATCAACTGTTTGATGATAATGAGTTGTAATCTTATAACAAGCTGTTCTAACATTCCACATCGCCGAATCGATCAATCATTCGATGATAATGAGTTGTAATCTCATAACAAGCCATTCTGAGGTTCCACATCACCGAATCGATCAACCGTTCGATGATAATGAGTTGTAATCTCATAACAAGCTGTTCTGAGGTTCTACATCATCAAATGAATCAACCATTCAATGATAATAAGTTGCAATCTCAAAACAAGTTGTTCTGAGGTTCCACATCGCCGAATCAGTCAACCGTTCGATGATAATGAGCTGCAATCTCATAACATGCTATTCTAAGGTTCCACATCACTGAATCAATCAACCGTTCAATGATAATGAGTTGTAATCTCATAACAAGCCATTCTGAGGTTCCACATCGCCGAATCGATCAACCGTTCGATGATAATGAGTTGCAATCTCATAAAAAGTTGTTCTGAGGTTCTACATCGCCGAATAGGTCAACCGTTCGATGATAATGAGCTGCAATCTCATAACAAGCTGTTCTGAGGTTCCACATCACCGAATCGATCAACCGTTTGATGATAATGAGTTGTAATCTCATAACAAGCCGTTCTGAGGTTCCACATTGATGAATCGATCAACCGTTCGATGATAATGAGTTGTAATCTCATAACAAGTTGTTCTGAGGTTCCACATCGCAGAATCGATCAACCCTTTGACGACAATGAGTTGTAATTTCATAACAAGCTATTCTGAGGTTCCACATCGGCAAATCGATCAATCGTTCGATGATAATGAGTTGCAATCTCATAACAAGCTGTTCTGAGGTTCTACATCACCGAATCGGTCAACTGTTTGATGATAATGAGCTGCAATCTCATAACAAGTTGTTCTGAGGTTCCACATCACTGAATCGGTCAACCGTTCGATGATAATGAGTTGTAATCTCATAACAAGCCGTTCTGAGGTTCCACGTCGCCGAATCAATCAACCGTTTGATGATAATGAGTTGTAATCTCATAACAAGATGTTCTAAGTTTCCACATCACTGAATCGATCAACTGTTCGATGATAATGAGTTGTAATCTCATAACAAGCCATTGTTAGGTTCCACATTGCCGAATCGGTCAACTGTTCCATGATAATGAGTTGTAATCTCATAACAAGCCGTTCTGAGGTTCCACATCACCGAATCGATCAACAGTTTGATGATAATGAGTTGTAATCTCATAACAAGCCCTTCTGAGGTTCCACATCACCGAATTGATCAACTGTTTGATGATAATGAGTTGCAATCTCATAACAAGCTATTTTGACATTCCACATCGCCGAATCGATCAACCGTTCAATGATAATGAGTTGTAATCTCATAACAACCTCTTCTGAGGTTCCACATCGCCGAATCGGTCAACCGTTTGATGATAATGAGCTGCAATCTCATACCAAGCTATTCTGAGGTTCCACATCACCAAATCAGTCAACCGTTCGATGATAATGAGTTGTAATCTCATAACAAGCCATTCTCAGGTTCCACATTGCTGAATCAATCAACCGTTTGATGATAATGAGTTGTAATCTCATAACAAGCTCTTCTGAGGTTCCACATTGCCGAATCAATCAACCGTTCGACGATAATGAGTTGTAATCTCATAACAACCCATTCTGAGGTTCCACATCGCTGAATTGGTCAACCGTTCGATGATAATGAGTTGTAATCTTATAACAAGCTATTCTAAGGTTCCACATCGCTGAATCAATCAACCGTTTGATGATAATGAGTTGTAATCTCATAGCAAGCTGTTCTGAGTTTCCACATCGCCGAATCGGTCAACCGTTCGATGATCATGAGCTACAATCTCATAAAAAGCCATTCTGAGGATCCACATCGCCGAATCGGTCAACCCTTTGATGATAATGATTTTTAATCTCATAACAAGCCATTCTGAGGTTCCACATTACCGAATCAGTCAACCGTTTGATGATAATGAGTTGTAAACTCATAACAAGCCATTCTGAGGTTCCACATCACCGAATCAGTCAAGCGTTCGATGATAATGAGTTGCAATCTCATAACGAGCCGTTCTGAGGTTCCACATCGCCGAATTGCGCAACCATTTGATGATAATGAGTTGTAATCTCATAACAAGCCATTCTTAGGTTCCACATTGCCGAATCGATCAACCACTCAATGATAATGAGTTGTAATCTCATAACAAGCCATTCTGAGGTTTCACATGGCCGAATCGATCAACCGTTTGATGATAATGAGTTATAATCTCATAACAAGCTGTTCTAAGGTTCCACATCACTATATCGGTCAACCGTTCAATGATAATGAGCTGCAATCTCATAACAAGCTGTTCTGAGGTTCCACATTGCCGAATCGGTCAGCCGTTTGATGATAATGAGCTGCAATCTCATAACAAGCTGTTCTGAGGTTCCACATTGCCAAATCGGTTAACCGTTCGATGATAATGAGTTGTAATCTCATAACAAGCCATTCTGAGGTTCCACATCACCGAATCGATCAACCGTTTGATGATAATGAGTTGTAATCTCATAACAAGCTATTCTGAGGTTCCACATCACCGAATCGATCAACCGTTCGATGATAATGAGTTATAATCTCATAACAAGCCATTCTGAGGTTCCACATCACCGAATCGATCAACCATTTGATGATAATGAGTTGTAATCTCATAACAAGCCATTCTGAGGTTCCACATCGCCGAATCGATCAACTATTCAATGATAATGAGTTGTAATCTCATAACAAGCCATTCTGAGGTTCTACATCACCGAATCGATCAACCGTTCGATGATAATAAGTTACAATCTAATAACAAGTTGTTCTGAGGTTCCACATTGCCAAATCGATCAACCATTTGATGATAATGGTTTGCAATCTCATAATAAGCTATTCTGAGGTTCTACATCGTTGAATCGGTCAACTGTTTGATGATAATGAGCTGCAATCTCATAACAAGCTATTCTGAGGTTCCACATCGCCGAATCAGTCAACCGTTCAATGATAATGATTTGTAATCTCATAAAAAGCCATTCTGAGGTTCCACATCGCTGAATCGGTCAATCATTCGATGATAATGAGCTACAATCTCATAACAAGCTGTTCTAAGGTTCCACATCACCGAATTGGTCAACCATTCAATGATAATGAGTTGTAATCTCATAACAAGCCATTCTGAGGTTCCACGTCGCCAAATTGATCAACCGTTTGATGATAATGAGTTGTAATCTCATAACAAGCTGTTCTAAGGTTCCACATCACCAAATCTATCAACCGTTCGATGATAATGAGTTGTAATCTTATAAAAAGCCATTCTGAGGTTCCACATCGCTGAATCGGTCAACCGTTTGATGATAATGAGTTGTAATCTCATAACAAGCTGTTCTGAGGTTCCACATCGCCGAATCGATCAACTGTTCGATGATAATGAGTTGTAATCTCATAACAAGCTGTTCTGAGGTTCCACATCGCCGAATCGATCAACCTTTCGATGATAATGAGTGGCAATCTCATAACAAGCTATTCTGAGGTTTTACATCACTGAATCGATCAACTGTTTGATGATAATGAGTTGCAATCTCATAACAAACTGTTCTGAGGTTCCACATCACCGAATCGGTCAACCGTTCGATGATAATGAGTTGTAATCTCATAACAAGCCGTTCTGAGCTTCCACATCGCCGAATCGATCAACCGTTTGATGATAATGAGTTGTAATCTCATAACAAGTTGTTCTGAGGTTCCACATCACTGAATCGATCAACCGTTCAATGATAATGAGTTATAATCTCATAACAAGCCATTCTGAGGTTCCACATCGCCGAATCGGTCAACCGTTTGATGATAATGAGTTGTAATCTCATAACAAGTCATTCTGAGGTTCCACATCACTGAATCGGTCAACCGTTCAAGGATAATGAGTTGCAATCTCATAACAAGCTGTTCTAAGGTTCCACATCGCCGAATCGGTCAACCGTTCGATGATAATGAGTTGTAATCTCATAATAAGCCGTTCTGAGGTTCCACATCGCTGAATCAATCAATCGTTCGATGATAATGAGTTGTAATCTCATAACAAGCTGTTCTCAGGTTCCACATCGCTGAATTGATCAACAGTTCAATGATAATGAGTTGCAATCTCATAACAAGCTGTTATGAGGTTCCACATCGCCGAATTGATCAACCGTTCGATGATAATGAGTTGCAAATTCATAACAAGTTGTTCTAAGGTTCCACATCGCCGAATCCATCAACCGTTCGATGATAATGAGCTGCAATCTCATAACAAGTTTTTCTGAGGTTCCACATCACCAAATCAGTCAACCGTTCGATGATAATGAGTTATAATCTCATAACAAGCCATTCTAAGGTTCCACATCGCTGACTCGATCAACCATTTGATGATAATGAGTTGTAATCTCATAAAAAGCCATTCTGAGGTTCCACATCGCCAAATCGATCAATCGTTCGATGATAATGAGTTGTAATCTTAGAACAAGCCATTCTGAGGTTCCACATCACCGAATTGCTCAACCGTTCGATGATAATGAGTTATAATCTCATAACAAGCCATTCTAAGGTTCCACATCGCTGAATCGATCAACCATTCGATGATAATGAGTTGTAATCTCATAACAAGCCATTCTAAGGTTCCACATCACCGACTCGATCAACCGTTCGATGATAATGAGTTGCAATCTGATAACAAGCTATTTTGAGGTTCCACATCGCCGAATCAGTCAACCGTTCAATGATAATGAGCTGCAATCTCATAACAAGCTATACTAAGGTTCCACATCATGGAATCGGTCAACCGTTTGATGATAATGAGTTGTAATCCCATAACAAGCCATTCTCAGGTTCCACATTGCCGAATCAGTCAACTGTTCAATGATAATGAGTTATAATCTCATAACAAGCCGTGCTAAGGTTCCACATCACTGAATCGGTAAACCGTTCAATGATATTGAGTTGTAATCTCATAACAAGCCGTTCTAAGGTTCCACATCGCCGAATCGATCAACCGTTCGATGATAATGAGTTGTAATCTCACAATAAGCTGTTCTAAGGTTCCACATCGCTGAATCGATCAACCGTTTGATGATAATGAGTTGTAATCCCATAACAAGCCGTTCTGAGGTTCCACATCGCCGAATCGATCAACCGTTCAATGATAATGAGTTGTAATGACATAACAAGCCATTCTGAGGTTCCACATCACCGAATTGATCAACCGTTCAATGATAATGAGTTGTAATCTCATAACAAGCCATTTTGAGGTTCCACATTGCCGAATCGATCAACCGTTCGATGATAATGAGTTGCAATCTCATAGAAAGTTGTTCTCAGGTTCCACATCACTGAATCGATCAACCGTTTGATGATAATGAGTTGCAATCTCATAATAAGCTATTGTGAGGTTCCACATCGCTGAATCAGTCAACCGTTCGATGATAATGAGCTACAATCTCATAACAAGCTGTTCTGAGGTTCCAGATCGCTAAATCGGTCAATTGTTCGATGATAATGAGTTGTAATCTCATAACAAGCCGTTTTGAGGTTCCACATCGCCGAATTGATCAGCCATTCAATGATAATGAGTTGTAATCTCATAACAAGCTGTTCTGAGGTTCCACATCGCCGAATCGATCAACCATTCGATGATAATGAGTTGCAATCTCATAACAAGTTGTTCTGAGGTTCCACATTGCCGAATCAGTCAACTGTTCGATGATAATGAGCTACAATCTCATAACAAGCTGTTCTAAGGTTCCACATCACCGAATCGGTCAACCATTCGATGATAATGAGTTGTAATCTCATAACAAGCCGTTCTGAGGTTCCACATCACCGAATCGATCAACCATTTGATGATAATGAGTTGTAATCTCATAACAAGTTGTTCTGAGGTTCCACATCATTGAATCGATGAACCGTTCAATGATAATGAGTTGTAGTCTCATAACAAGCCATTCCGAGGTTCCACATCACCGAATAGGTCAACCGTTCGATGATAATGAGTTGTAATCTCATAACAAGCCATTCTGAGGTTTTACATCGCTGAATCAATCAACCATTCAATGATAATGAGTTGCAATCGCATAACAAGCTATTCTGAGATTCCACATCGCCGAATAGGTCAACCGTTTGATCATAATGAGCTGCAATCTCATAACAAGCTGTTCTAAGGTTCCACGTCGCCAAATCGGTCAACTGTTCGATGATAATGAGTTGTAATCTCATAACAAGCCGTTCTGAGGTTCCACATCGCCGACTCGATCAACCGTTCGATGATAATGAGTTATAATCTCATAAAAAGCTGTTCTGAGGTTCCACATCACCGAATCGATCAATCGTTCTATGATACTGAGTTGCAATCTCACAACAAGCTATTCTGAGGTTCCACATTGCCAAATCGATCAACCGCTTGATGATAATGAGCTGCAATCTCATAACAAGTTGTTCAGAGGTTCCACATTGCCGAATCGGTCAACCGTTCGATGATAATGAGTTGTAATCTCATAACAAGCCATTCTGAGGTTCTCCATCATCGAATCGATCAACCGTTTGATGATAATGAGTTGTAATCTCATAACAAGCTGTTCTGAGGTTTCACATCACCGAATTGATCAACCGTTTGATGATAATGAGTTGTAATCTCATAACAAGCTATTTTGATGTTTCACATCATCGACTCGATCAACCGTTTGATGATAATGAGTTGTAATCTCATAACAAGCCATTCTGAGGTTCCACATCGCCGAATCGGTCAACCATTAGATGATAATGAGTTGTAATCTCATAACAAGCTGTTCTAAGGTTCCACATCACTGAATCGGTCAACCATTCGAGGATAATGAGTTGCAATCTCATAACAAGTTGTTCTGAGGTTTCACATCGCCGAATCGGTCAACCGTTCGATGATAATGAGTTGTAATCTCATAACAAGGTATTCTGAGGTTCCAAATCGCCGAATCGATCAACCGTTCGATGATAATGAGTTATAATCTCATAACAAGCCATTCTGAGGTTCCACATCACCGAATTGATCAACCGTTCGATGATAATGTGTTGCAATCTCATAACAAGCTATTTTGAGGTTCCACATCGCCGAATCAATCAACCGTTTGATGATAATGAGTTGCAATCTCATAACAAGCTGTTGTGAGGTTCCACATCGCCGAATCGATCAACTGTTCGATGATAATGAGTTGCAATCTCATAACAAGCTATTCTAAGGTTCCATATCACCGAATTGGTCAACCGTTCGATGATAATGAGCTACAATGTCATAACAAGCTGTTCTGAGGTTCCACATCGCCAAATCGGTCAACCGTTCAATGATAATGAGTTGTAATCTCATAACAATCCATTTTGAGGTTCCACATCACCGAATCGATCATCCATTCGATGATAACGAGTTGTAATCTCATAACAAGCTGTTCTGAGGTTCCACATTGCCGAATCAATCAACCGTTTAATGATAATGAGTTGTAATCTCATAACAAGTCATTCTGAGGTTCCACATTGCCGAATCGGTCAACCGTTTGATGATAATGAGTTGCAATCTCATAACAAGCTATTCTGAGGTTCCACATCGCTGAATCGATCAACCGTTTGATGATAATGAGTTGCAATCTCATAACAAGCTCTTCTGAGGTTCCACATCGCCGTATCAGTCAACCGTTCGATGATAATGAGCTACAATCTCATAACAAGCCGTTCTGAGGTTCCAGATCATCGAATCGGTCAACCGTTCGATGATAATGAGTTGTAATCTCATAACAAGCCATTCTCAGGTTCCATATCACTGAATCGGTTAATCGTTCGATGATAATGAGTTGCAATCTCATAACAATCCGTTCTGAGGTTCCACATCGCCAAATTGCTCAACCGTTTGATGATAATGAGTTATAATCTCATAACAAGCTGTTTTGAGGTTCCACATCACTGAATCGATCAACCATTCAAAGATAATGAGTTGTAATCTCATAACAAGCCGTTCTGAGGTTCCACATCGCCGAATCAATCAACCGTTCGATGATAATGAGTTGCAATCTCATAACAAATTTTTTTGAGGTTCCACATCACCGAATCGGTCAACCGTTCGATGATAATGAGCTATAATCTCATAACAACCCGTTCTGAGGTTCCACATCGCCAAATCGATCAACCATTCGATGATAATGAGTTGTAATCTCATAACAAGTTTTTCTGAGGTTCCACATCGCCGAATCGATCAACAGTTCGATGATAATGAGTTGTAATCTCATAACAAGCCATTCTGAGGTTCCACGTCACCGAATCAATCAACCGTTTGATGATAATGAGTTTTAACCTCATAACAAGCCATTCTGAGGTTCCACATCACCGAATTGATCAACCGTTCAATGATAATGAGTGGTAATCTCTTAACAAGCCGTTCTGAGGTTCCACATCACCGAATCGATATATCGTTCGATGATAATGAGTTGCAATCTTATAACAAGCTATTCTGAGGTTTCACATCGCCGAATCAATCAACTGTTTGATGATAATGAGTTACAATCTCATAACAAGATTTTTTGAGGTTCCACATCGCTGAATCAGTCAACCGTTCGATGATAATGAGCTGCAATCTCATAACAAGCTTTTCTGAGGTTCCACATCACCGAATCGGTCAACCGTTCGATGATAATGAGTTGTAATCTCATAACAAGCCGTTCTGAGGTTTCACATCACCGAATTGATCAACAGTTCAATGATAATGAGTTGTGTTCTCATAACAAGCTGTTCTGAGGTTCCACATCACTGAATCGATGAACCATTTGATGATAATGAGTTGCAATCTCATAACAAGCTGTTCTGAGGTTCCACATTGCCGAATCGGTCAACGATTCAATGATAATGAGCTGCAATCTCATAACAAGTTGTTCTGAGGTTCCACATCACCGAATCAATCAACTGTTTGATGATAATGAGTTGTAATCTCATAACAAGCCATTCTGAGGTTCCACATTGCCAAATCGATCAACCGTTTGATGATAATGAGTTGTAATCTCATAACAATCTATTCTGAGGTTCCACATCACTGAATCGATTAACCGTTCAATGATAATGAGTTGTAATCTCATAACAAGGCATTTTTAGATTCCACATCACCAAATCGATCAACCGTTCGATGATAATGAGTTGCAATCTCATAACAAGTTGTTCTGAGGTTCCACATCACCGAATAGGTCAACTGTTTGATGATAATGAGCTACAATCTCATAACAACCTATTCTGAAGTTCCACATCACCGAATCGGTCAACCGTTCATGTATAATGAGTTGTAATCTCATAACAAGCCATTCTAAGGTTCTACATCGCCGAATCAATCAACCATTCGGTGATAATGAGTTGTAATCTCATAACAAGCTGTTCTAAGGTTCCACATCGCCGAATCGATCAACCGTTCGATGATAATGAGTTGTAATCTCATAACAAGCTGTTCTGAGGTTCTACATTGCCAAATCAATCAACCGTTCGATGATAATGAGTTGTAATCTAATAACAAGCTGTTCTGAGGTTCCACCTCGCCGAATCAGTCAACCATTCGATGATAATGAGTTGTAATCTCATAACAAGCTGTTCTAAGGTTCCAAAATGCCAAATCGGTCAACCGTTCGAGGATAATGAGTTGCAATCTCATAACAAGTTGTTCTGAGGTTCCACATCACCGAATCGGTCAACCGTTCGATGATAATGAGTTGTAATCTCATAACAAGCCATTCTGAGGTTCCACATCGCCGAATCGATCAATCATTCGATGATAATGACTTGTAATCTCATAACAAGGCGTTCTGATGTTCCACATCACTGAATCGATCAACCGTTCGATGATAATGAGTTGCAATCTCATAACAAGTTGTTCTGAGGTTCCACATCACTGAATCAGTCAACTGTTCGATGATAATGAGTTGTAATCTCATAACAAGCTATTCTGAGGTTCCACATCGCCGAATCGATCAACCGTTCGATGATAATGAGTTGTAATCTCATAACAAGCTGTTCTGAAGTTCCACATCACCGAATTGATCAACCGTTCGATGATAATGAGTTACAATCTCATAACAAGTTGTTCTAAGGTTCCATATCACCGAATCGGTCAATCGTTGGATGATAATGAGCTGCAATCTCATAACAAGCTATTCTGAGGTTCCACATTGCCAAATCGGTCAACCGTTCGATGATAATGAGTTGTAATCTCATAACAAGCCGTTCTAAGGTTCCACATCGCCTAATTGATCAACTGTTTGATGATAATAAGTTGTAATCTCATAACAAGCTGTTCTGAGGTACCACATCACCGAATCGTTCGATGATAATGAGTTGTAATCTCATAACAAGCCGTTCTGAGGTTCCACATCATTGAATCGGTCAGCCGTTTGATGATAATGAGTTATAATCTCATAACAAGCCATTCTGAGGTTCCACAATGCCGAATCGGTCAACCGTACAAAGCTAATGAGTTGTAATCTCATAATAAGCTATTTTGAGGTTCCACAACGCTGAATCAGTCAACCGTTCGATGATAATGAGTTGTAATCTCATAACAAGCTGTTCTGACTTTCCACATCGCCGAATTGATCAACCATTTGATGATAATGAGTTGTAATCTCATAACAAGCCATTCTGAGGTTCCACATCGTCGAATTGATCAACCGTTCGATGATAATGAGTTGTAATCTCATAACAAGCTATTCTGAGGTTCCACATCGCTGAATCGATCAATCGTTGGATGATAGTGAGTTGTAATCTCATAAAAAGTTGTTCTAAGGTTCCACATCGCCGAATCGGTCAACCATTCGATGATAATGAGCTGCAATCTCATAACAAGTTGTTCTCAGGTTCCACATCGCCAAATCAGTTTGATGATAATGAGTTGTAATCTCATAACAAGCTGTTATGAGGTTCCACATCACCGAATTGATCAACCGTTTGATGATAATGACTTGTAATCTCATAACAAGCCGTTCTGAGGTTCCACATCACTGAATTGGTCAACCGTTCGATGATAATGAGTTGTAATCTCATAACAAGCCATTCTGAGGTTCCACATCGCCGAATCGGTCAACCGTTCAAGGATAATGAGTTGCAATCTCATAACAAGCTATTTTGAGGTTCCACATCGCCAAATCAGTCAACCGTTTGATGATAATGAGTTGCAATCTCATAACAAATTGTTCTGAGGTTCCACATCGTTAAATCGGTCAACCGTTCGATGATAATGAGCTGCAATCTCATAACATGTTGTTCTGAGGTTCCACATCACCGAATCGGTCAACTGTTTGATGATAATGAGTTGTAATCTCATAACAAGTCATTATGAGGTTCCACATCACTGAATCGATCAACTGTTCGATGATAATGAGTTGTAATCTCATAACAAGCCATTCTGAGGTTCTACATCACTGACTCGGTCAACTGTTCGATGATAATGAGTTGTAATCTCATAACAAGCTGTTCTGAGGTTCCACATCACTGAATCGATCAACCATTCGATGATAATGAGTTGTAATCTCATAACAAGCTATTCTAAGGTTCCACATCGCCGAATCAGTCAACCGTTTGATGATAATGAGCTGTAATCTCATAACAAGCCATTCTGAGGTTCCACATCACCGAATCGGTCATCCGTACATTGATAATGAGCTGTAATATCATAACAAGCCATTCTCAGGTTCCACATCGCCGAATCAGTCAACTATTCATTGATAATGAGTTGCAATCTCATAACAAGTCATTCTGAGGTTCCATATCGCCAAATCAGTCAGCCATTCACTGATAATGAGTTGTAATCTCATAACAAGTTATTCTGAGGTTCCACATTGCCGAAACGGTCAATCATTTGCTTATAATGTGTTGTAATCTCATAACAAGCTCTTCTAAGGTTCCACATCACCGAATCAGTCAACTGTTCACTGATAATGAGCTGTAATCTCATAACAAGCTGTTCTGAGGTTCCACATCGCCAAATCGGTCAACCATTCACTAATAATGAGTTGTAATCTCATAACAAGCCATTCTAAGGTTCCACATTGCCAAATCGGTCAACCGTTCACTGATAATGAGTTGTAACCTCATAATAAGCCATTCTAAGGTTCCACATTGCCAAATCGGTCAACTATACATTGATAATGAGTTATAACCTCATAACAAGCCATTCTAAGGTTCCACATCACCGAATGGGTCAACTATACATTGATAATGAGCTATAATCTCATAACAAGCCATTCTGAGGTTCCACATCGCTGAATCAGTCAACTATTCATTGATAATGAGCTACAATCTCATAACAAGTCGTTATGAGGTTCAACATCACCGAATCGGTCAACCGTTTGCTGATAATGAGTTGTAATCTCATAAGAAGCTATTCTAAGGTTCCACATCACCGAATCGGTCAACCGTTCACTAATAATGAGTTGTAATCTCATAACAAGCCATTCTGAGGTTCCACATCATCGAATCAATCAACCGTTCACTAATAGTGACTTGTAATCTCATAACAAGCCCTTCTGAGATTCCACATCGCCAAATCAATCAACCATTCATTGGTAATGAATTGTAATCTCATAACAAGCCATTCTAAAGTTCTACATCACCGAATTAGTCAACCGTACATTGATAATGATCTACAATCTCATAGTAATTCATTCTGAGGTTCCACATCATCGAATCGGTCAACCGTTTGCTGATAATAAGTTGTAATCTCATAACAAATCATTCTAAAGTTCTACATCACTGTATTGGTCAAAAGTTCACTAATAATCAGCTGTAATCTCATAACAAGCTATTTTGAGGTTCCACATCACGGAATCGGTCAACCGTTCTCTGATAATGAGTTGCAATCTCATAACAAGCTGTTCTGAGGTTCAACATCGCCGAATCGGTCAATCGTTCGATGATAATGAGCTGCAATCATATAACAAGCTGTTCTGAGGCTCCACATCACCAAATCAATCAACCATTCAATGATAATGAGTTGCAATCTCATAACAACCTATTCTGAGGTTCCACATCACCGAATTGGTCAACCGTTTGATGATAATGAGCTGCAATCTCATAACAAGCTGTTCTGAGGTTCCACATCACCAAATCGGTCAACCGTTTGATGATAATCAGTTGTAATCTCATAACAAGCCCTTCTGAGGTTCCACATCACTGAATTGGTCAACCGTTCACTGATAATGAGTTGCAATCTCATAACAAGTTGTTCTGAGGTTCCACATCGCCGAATCAGTCAACCATTTGATGATAATGAGCTGAAATCTCATAACAAGCCATTCTGAGGTTCCACATCACTGAATCGGTCAACCGTTCGATGATAATGAGTTGCAATCTCATTACAAGCCGTTCTGAGGTTCCACATCGCCAAATCGGTTAACCATTCGATGATAATGAGTTGTAATCTTATAATAAGCCATTCTGAGGTTTCACATCGCCAAATCAGTCAACCGTTCATTGATAATGAGTTGTAATCTCATTACAGGCCATTCTAAGGTTGCACATCGCTGAATCCGTCAACCGTTTGTTGATAATGAGTTGCAATCTCATAAGAAGCTATTCTGAGGTTCCACATCATCGAATTGGTCAACCGTTTGATGAAAATGAGCTGCAATCTCATAACAAGCTGTTCTAAGGTTCTACATCGCCGAATCGGTCAACCGTTCGATGATAATGAGTTATAATCTCATAACAAGCTGTTCTGAGGTTCCTTATCACCGAATCGGTCAACCGCTCGCTGATAATGAGTTGCAATCTCATAACAAGCTGTTCTGAGATTCCACATCACGGAATCGGTCAACTGTTTGATGATAATGAGTTATAATCTCATAACAAGCCATTTTGAGGTTCCACATCACTGAATTGGTCAACCATTTCTTGATAATGAGTTGCAATCTCATAACAAGCTGTTCTGAGCTTCCACATCACTGAATCGGTCAACCGTTCGATGATAATGAGCTGTAATCTCATAACAAGCTATTTTGAGGTTCCACATCACTGAATCGGTCAACCGTTCGATGATAATGAGATGTAATCTCATAACAAGCCGTTCTAAGGTTCCACATCGCCAAATCTATCAACCACTCGATGATAATGAGTTGTAATCTCATAACAAGCCGTTCTGAGGTTCCACATCGCCGAATCAGTCAACCGTTTGATGATAATGAGCTACAATCTCATAACAAGCTATTCTGAGGTTCCACATCACCGAATTGGTCAAACATTCGATGATAATGAGTTGTAATCTCATAACAAGCCATTTTGAGGGTCCACATCACCGAATCGGTCAATTGTTCAATGATAATGAGTTGTAATCGCATAACAAGTCTTACTAAGGTTCCACATCACCGAATCGGTCAACCGTTTGCTGATAATGAGTTGCAATCTCATAACAAGCTATTCTGAGGTTCCACATTGTCGAATCGGTCAACCGTTCGATGATAATGAGCTACAATCTCATAACAAGCTGTTCTGAGGTTCCACATCACCAAATCGGTCAACCATTCGCTGATAATGAGTTGTAATCTCATAACAAGTCATTCTGGGGTTGCACATAACCGAATCGGTCAACCGTTCGCTGATAATGAGCTACAATCTCATAACACGCTGTTCTGAGGTTCCACATCACTGAATCGGTCAACCATTTGATGATAATGTGTTGTAATCTCATAACAAGCTGTTCTGAGGTTTCACATCACTTAATTGGTCAACTGTTTGATGATAATGAGTTGTAATCTTATAACAAGCCATTATAAGGTTCCACATCACTGAATCGGTCAACCGTTTGATGATAATGAGTTGTAATCCCATAAAATGTTGCTCTAAGGTTCCACATCGCCAAATCGGTCAACCATTTGCTGATAATGAGTTGCATCTCATAAAAAGCTATTCTGAGGTTCTACATCACCGAATCGGTCAACCATTTGATGATAATGAGCTGCATCCTCATAACAAGTTGTTATGAGGTTCCACATCGCCAAATCGGTCAACCGTTTGATGATAATGAGTTGTAATCTCATAACAAGTCGTTCTAAGGTTCCACATCACCGAATCGGTCAACCGTTCGATGATAATTAGTTGTAATCTCATAACAAGCTGTTCTGAGGTTCCACATTGCCGAATCGATCAACCGTTCGATGATAATGAGCTACAATCTCATAACAAGCTATTCTGAGGTTCCACATCGCCAAATCGGTCAACCATTTGATGATGATGAGCTGCAATCTCATAACAAGCTGTTCTGAGGTTCCACATCGCCGAATCGATCAACCATTCAATGATAATGAGTTATAATCTCATAACAAGCCATTCTAAGGTTCCACATCGTCAAATTGGTCAACCATTCACTGATAATGAGTTGCAATCTCATAACAAGTTGTTTTGAGGTTCCACATCGCTGAATCGGTCAACCGTTCGATGATAATGAGCTACAATCTCATAACAAGCCGTTCTGAGGTTCCACATCGCCGAATCGGTCAACCATTCGATGATAATGAGTTGCAATCTCATAACAAGCCGTTCTGAGGTTCCACAACACCAAATCGGTCAACCACTCGATGATAATGAGTTGTAATCTCACAATAAGCCGTTCTAAGGTTCCACATTGCCGCATCGGTCAACTATTCGTTGATAATGAGTTGTAATCTTATAACAGGCCATTTTGAGGATCAACATCGCCAAATCGGTCAACTGTTCATTGATAATGAGTTGCAATCTCATAAAAAGCTGTTCTAAGGTTCCAGATCGTCAAATTGGTCAACCGTTCGATGATAATTAGCTACAATCTCATAATAAGTTGTTCTAAGGTTCCACATCACTGAATCGGTCAACCGTTCGATGATAATGAGTTGTAATCTCATAACAAGCCATTTTGTAGTTCCACATCGCCGAATCGGTCAACCATTCACTGATAATGAGTTGCAATCTCATAACAAGCTGTTCTGAGGTTCCACATCACTGAATCAGTCAACCGTTCGATGATAATGAGCTGCAATCTCATTACAAGCTGTTTTGAGGTTCCACATCGCCGAATCGGTCAACCGTTTGATGATAATGAGTTGCAGTCTCATAACAAGCTGTTCTGAGGTTCCACATCGCCAAATCGGTCAGTCGTTCCTTGATAATGAGTTGCAATCTCATAACAAGCTATTCTAAGGTTCCACATCGCCAAATCAGTCAACCGTTCGATGATAATAAGCTGCAATCTCATAACAAGCTGTTCTGAGGTTCCACATTGCTGAATTGTTTAATCGTTCAATGATAATGAGTTGTAATCTCATAACAAGCCGTTCTAAGGTTCCACATTGCCGAATCAGTCAACTGTTCGATGATAATGAGTTGTAATCTCATAACAAGCCTTTCTGAGGTTCCACATCGCCAAATCGGTCAACCGTTCGATGATAATGAGTTGTAATCTCATAACAAATCATTCTAAGGTTCTACATTGCTGAATCGGTCAACTGTTCACTGATAATGAGTTGCAATTTCATAACAAGCTATTCTGAGGTACCACATTGCTGAATCAGTCAACCATTCGATGATAATGAGCTGCAATCTCATAACAAGCTGTTCTGAGGTTCCACATCACTGAATCGGTCAACTGTTTGATGATAATGAGTTGTAATCTCATAACAAGCCATTCTAAGGTTCCACATTGCTGAATCGGTCAATCGTTCAGTGATAATGAGTTGTAATCTCATAACAAGCCATTCTGAGGTTCCTCATCACCGAATGGGTCAACCATTCGATGATAATGAGTTGTAATCTCATAACAAGCCATTCTGAGGTTCCACATTGCTGAATCAGTCAACTGTTCACTGATAATGAGTTGTAATCTCATAACAAGCCATTCTGAGGTTCCACATCACCAAATTAGTCAACCATTCGATGATAATGAGTTGCAATCTCATAACAAGCTGTTCTGAGGTTCCACATTGCCGAATCGGTCAACCGTTTGATGATAATGAGCTGCAATTTCATAACAAGCTATTCTGAGGTTACACACCACCGAATAGGTCAACCATTTGATGATAATGAGTTGTAATCTTATAACAAGCTGTTCTGAAGTTCCACATCACCGAATCAATCAACCATTCGATGATAATGAGCTGCAATCTCATAACAAGTTATTCTAAGGTTCCACATCACCAAATCGGTCAACCGTTCGATAATAATGAGTTGTAATCTCATAAAAAGCCATTATGAGGTTCCACATTGCTGAATCAGTCAGTCATTCACTAATAATGAGTTCCAATCAGATAATAAGCTGTTCTGAGTTCCCACATCGCCGAATCGGTCAACTGTTTGATGATAATGAGTTGTAATCTTATAACAAGCCGTTCTGAGGTTCCACATCGCTGAATCGGTCAACCGTTTAATGATAATGAGTTGTAATCTCATAACAAGCCGTTCTGAGGTTCCACATCGCTGAATCGGTCAATCGTTCACTGATAATTAGTTGCAATCTCATAACTAACTGTTCTGAGGTTCCACATCACCGAATTGGTCAATCGTTCAATGATAATGAGCTGCAATCTCATAACAAGTCATTTTGAGGTTCCATGTCGCCGAATCGGTCAACCATTCACTGATAATGAGTTGCAATCTCATAACAAGCTATTCTGAAGTTCCACATCGCCGAATTGGTCAACCGTTCGATAATAATGAGTTGTAATCTTATAACAAGCCGTTTTGAGGTTCCACATCTTTGAATCGGTTAACCATCTGATGAGAATGAGTTGTAATCTCATAACAAGCCGTTCTGAGGTTCCACATCACTGAATTGGTCAACCATTCACTGATAATGAAGTTGTAATCTCATAACAAGCCATTCTGAGGTTCCACATCACCGAATCGGTCAACCATTCATTGATAATGAGTTGCAATCTCATAACAAGCTATTCTGAGGTTCCACATCACCGAATTGGTCAACCATTCGATGATAATGAGCTACAATCTCATAAGAAGCTGTTCTGAGGTTCCACATCACCGAATTGGTCAACCATTCATTGATAATCAGTTGTAATCTCATAACAAGTCATTCTAAGGTTTGACATCGCCGAATCATTCAACCGTTCGATGATAATGAGCTACAATCTCAAAACAAGCTGTTCTGAGGTTCTACATCGCCGAATCGGTTAACCATACATTGATAATGAGCTGTAATCTCATAACAAACCATTCTGAGGTTCCACATCGCCGAATCGGTCAACCATTCGATCATGAGCTGCAATCTCATAACAAGCTATTCTAAGGTTCCACATCGCCAAATCAGTCAACTGTTCGATGATAATGAGTTGTAATCTCTTAACAAGCTGTTCTAAGGGTCCACATCTCCGAATCAGTCAACCGTTCAATGATAATGAGTTGTAATCTCATAACAAGCCATTCTGACGTTCCACATTGCCGAATCAATCAACCATTTGATAATAATGAGTTGCAATGTCATAATAAGCTGTTCTGAGGTTCCACATCACCGAATCAGTCAATTGTTTGATGATAATGAGTTGTAATCTCATAACAAGCCGTTCTGAGGTTCCACATCACCAAATCGGTCAACCATTCCCTGATAATGAGTTGCAATCTCATAAAAAGCTGTTCTGAGGTTCCACATCGCCAAATCGGTCAACTGTTCGATGATAATGAGCTGCAATCTCATAACAACCTATTCTGAGGTTCCACATCACTGAATCGGTCAACCGTTCAATGATAATGAGATGTAATCTCATAACAACCCATTCTAAGGTTCCACATCACCGAATCGGTCAACAGTTTGATGATAATGAGGTGTAATCTCATAACAAGCCGTTCTAACGTTTGACATCGCCGAATCGGTCAACCGTTTGAAGATAATGTGTTGCAATCTCATAACAAGCTATTCTAAATTTTCACATCGCCAAATCGGTCAACTATTTGATGATAATGAGCTACAATCTCATAACAAGCTATTCTGAGGTTCCACATCACCAAATCGGTCAACCGTTTGATGATAATGAGTTGTAATCTCATAAGAAGCTGTTCTGAGGTTCCACATCGCCGAATCGGTGAACCGTTCATTGATAATGAGCTGCAATCTCATAACAAGCTATTCTGAGGTTCCACATCGCCGAATCGGTCAACTATTCGATGATAATGAGCCGCAATCACATAACAAGATGTTCTGAGGTTCCACATCGCTGAATCGGTCAACTGTTCAATGATAATGAGTTGTAATCTCATAAAAAGCCGTTCTGAGGTTCCACATCACCGAATCGGTCAACCATTTGCTAATAATGAGTTGTTATTTCATAACAAGCTGTTCTGAGGTTCCACATCGCCGAATCGGTCAACCGTTCGATGATAATGAGCTACAATCTCATAACAAGCTATTCTTAGGTTCCAC
>MU227595.1:292920-309354 GCA_018584345.1 Thuja plicata | reverse complement strand
CCACATCGCCGAATCGGTCAACTATTTTAAGGTTCCACATCGCCGAATCGATCAACCGTTCGATGATAATGAGTTGCAATCTCATAACAAGCTATTTTGAGGTTCCATATCACCGAATCGATCAACCATTTGATGATAATGAGCTGCAATCTCATAACAAGCTATTATGAGGTTCCACATCGCCAAATCGGTCAACCGTTCGATGATAATGAGCTGCAATCTCATAACAAGTTGTTCTGAGGTTTCACATCGCCAAATCGGTCAACCGTTTGATGATAATGAGTTGTAATGTCATAACAAGCCATTCTGAGGTTCCACATCACCGAATCGATCAACCGTTTGATGATAATGAGTTGTAATCTCATAACATGCTATTCTGAGGTTCCACATCACCGAATCGATCAACCGTTTGATGATAATGAGTTGTAATCTCATAACAAGCCGTTCTGAGGTTCCACATCGCTGAATCGATCAACCGTTCGATGTTAATGAGCTGTAATCTCATAACAAGCTATTATGAGGTTCCATATCACCGAATCGATCAACTGTTCGATGATAATGAGTTGTAATCTCATAACGAGCCATTCTGAGGTTCCACATCGCTGAATCGATCAACCGTTCGATGATAATCAAATGCAATCTCATAAAAAGCTATTTTGAGGTTCTACATCGCCAAATCGGTCAACCGTTCAATGATAATCAACTATAATCTCATAACAAGTTGTTCTGAGGTTCCACATCACTGAATCGATCAACCGTTCGATGATAATCAACAACAATCTCATAACAAGCTGTTCTGAGGTTCCACATCGCCAAATCGGGCAACCGTTCGATGATAATGAGTTGTAATCTCATAACAAGCCGTTCTGAAGTTCCACATCGCCGAATCAATCAACCGTTCGATGATAATGAGTTGTAATCTCATAACAAGCTATTCTGAGGTTCCACATCGCCGAATCGATCAACCGTTCGATGATAATGAGTTGTAATCTCATAACAAACTGTTCTGAGGTTCCACATCGCCGAATTGATCAACCGTTCGATGATAATGAGTTGCAATCTCATAACAAGCTGTTCTGAGGTTCCACATCGCCGAATCGGTCGACTATTCGATGATAATGAGCTGCAATCTCATAACAAGCTATTCTAAGGTTCCACATCACCAAATCGGTCAACCGTTTAATGATAATGAGTTGTAATCTCATAACAAGCCATTTTGAGGTTCCACATCGCCAAATTGGTCAACTGTTTGATGATAATCAGCTATAATCTCATAACAAGCTGTTCTGAGGTTCCACGTCACTGAATTGGTCAACCGTTCGATGATAATGAGCTGCAATCTCATAACAACCTGTTTTGAGGTTCCACATCACTGAATTGGTCAACCGTTCGATGATAATGAGCTGCAATCTCATAACAAGCTGTTCTGAGGTTCCACATCACTGAATTGGTCAACCGTTTGATGATAATGAGTTGTAATTTCATAACAAGCTGTTCTAAGGTTCCACATCACCGAATCAATCAACCATTCGATGATAATAAGTTGTAATCTCATAACAAGCTGTTCTGAGGTTCCACATCGCCGAATCGATCAACCATTTGATGATAATGAGTTGCAATCTCATAACAAGTTGTTCTGAGGCTCCACATCACCAAATTGGTCAACCGTTCGATGATAATGAGCTACAATCTTATAACAAGCTATTCTGAGGTTCCACATCGCCAAATCGGTAAACTATTCAATGATAATGAGCTGTAATCTCATAATAAGCTGTTCTAAGGTTCCACATCAGTGAATCGGTCAATCGTTTGATGATAATGAGTTTTAATCTCATAACAAGCTATTCTGAGGTTCCACATCGCCGAATCGATCAACCATTCGATGATAATGAGTTGTAATCTCATAACAAGCTGTTCTAAGGTTCCACGTCGCTGAATCGATCAACTGTTCAATGATAATAAGTTGTAATCTCATAACAAGCTGTTCTGAGGTTGCACATCACCGAATCAATCAACCGTTTGATGATAATGAGTTGTAATCTCATAACAGGCCATTCTGAGGTTCTACATCGCCGAATCGGTCAACTGTTCGATGATAATCAACTGTATTCTCATAACAAGTTGTTCTGAGGTTCTACATCACCGAATCGGTCAACCATTTGATGATAATCAGCTGTAATCTCATAACAAGCTATTTTGAGGTTCCACATCGCCGAATCGATCAACCATTCGATGATAATCAACTGCAATCTCATAACAAGCTATTCCCAAGTTCCACATCGCCAAATCGGTCAACCGTTTGATGATAATGAGTTGTAATCTCATAACAAGCCATTCTGAGGTTCCACATCACTGAATCGATCAACCGTTCGATGATAATGAGTTGTAATCTCATAACGAGTTGTTCTGAGGTTGCACATCGCCGAATCAATCAACCATTTGATGATAATGAGTTGTAATCTCATAACAATCTATTCTGAGGTTCCACATCGGCGAATCGGTCAACCGTTCACTGATAATGAGCTGCAATCTCATAACAAGCTGTTCTAAGGTTCCACATCGCCGAATCGGTCAACCATTCGATGATAATGAGTTGTAATCTCATAACAAGCCATTCTGAGGTTCCAAATTGCTGAATCGATCAACCGTTCAATGATAATGAGTTGTAATCTCATAACAAGCTATTCTGAGGTTCCACATCGCCGAATCGATCAACTGTTCAATGATAATGAGTTCCAATCTTATAACAAGCTATTGTGAGGTTCCACATTGCCGAATCAGTCAACCGTTCGATGATAATGAGCTATAATCTCATAACAAGCTATTTTGAGGTTCCAGATCGCCGAATCAGTCAACCGTTTGATGATAATGAGTTGTAATCTCATAACAAGCCATTCTGAGGTTCCACATCACTGAATCAATGAACCGTTCGATGATAATGAGTTGTAATCTCATAACAAGCTATTCTGAGGTTCCACATTGCCGAATCGATCAACCGTTCGATGATAATGAGTTGTAATCTCATAACAAGTTGTTCTGAGGTTCCACATCACCGAATCGGTCAACCATTCGATGATAATCAGCTACAATCTCATAACAAGCTATTCTGAGGTTCTACATCGCCAAATCGGTCAACCCTTCAATGATAATCAACTGTAATCTCATAACAAGCTGTTCTGAGGTTCCACATCGCCGAATCGATCAACCGCTGAATGATAATCAACTGCAATCTCATAACAAGCTATTCTGAGGTTCCACATCACCAAATCGGTCAACTGTTCGATGATAATGAGTTGTAATCTCATAACAAGCCATTCTGAGGTTCCACATTGCTGAATCGATCAACCGTTTGATGATAATGAGTTGTAATCTCATAACAAGCCGTTCTGAGGTTCCACATCGCCGAATCAATCAACCGTTCAATGATAATGAGTTGCAATCTCATAACAAGTTGTTCTGAGGTTCCACATCACCAAATCGGTCAACCGTTCGATGATAATGAGCTGCAATCTCATAACAAGCTGTTCTGAGGTTCCACATCGCCGAATCGGTCAACCATTCGATGATAATGAGTTGTAATCTCATAATAAACTATTTTGAGGTTCCACATTACTGAATAGATCAACCGTTTGATGATAATGAGTTGTAATCTCATAACAAGCTGTTCTGAGGTTCCACATCGCCGAATTGGTCAACCGTTCGATGATAATGAGTTGCAATCTCATAACAAGCTGTTCTGAGGTTGCACATCGCTGAAACGATCAACCGTTCGATGATAATTAGCTACAATCTCATAACAAGCTGTTCTGAGGTTTCACATCGCCAAAATGGTCAACCGTTTGATGATAATGAGTTGTAATCTCATAACAAGCTGTTCTGAGGTTTAACATCGCTGAATCGGTCAACCATTCGATGATAATGAGTTATAATCTCATAAGAAGCTGTTTTGAAGTTTCACATCACCGAATCAATCAACCGTTCGATGATAATGAGTTGTAATCTCATAACAAGCTGTTCTGAGGTTCCACATCACCGAATCGATCAACCTTTCGATGATAATGAGCTATAATTTCATAACAAGCTATTCTGAGCTTCCACATCGCCAAATCGGTCAACCGTTCGATGATAATGAGCTACAATTTCATAACAAGCTGTTCTGAGGTTCTACATCGCTGAATTGGTCAACCGTTCGATTGTAATCAGCTATAATCTCATAACAAGCTGTTCTGAGGTTCCACATTGCCGAATCGATCAACCGTTCGATGATAATCAGCTGCAATCTCATAACAAGCTGTTCTGAGGTTCCACATTGCCAAATCGGTCAACCGTTCGATGATAATGAGGTGTAATCTCATAACAAGCCGTTCTAAGGTTCCACATCAGAAAATTGATCAACCATTCGATGATAATGAGTTGTAATCTCATAACAAGCTGTTCTGAGGTTCCACATCGCCGAATCGATCAACCATTCGATGATAATGAGTTGTAATTTCATAACAAGCTGTTCTGAGGTTCCACATCGCTGAATCGGTCAACCGTTCGATGATAATGAGCTGCAATCTCATAACAAGTTGTTTTGAGGTTCCACATCGCCGAATCGGTCAACCGTTCGATGATAATGAGTTGCAATCTCATAACAAGCCGTTCTGAGGTTCCACATCACTGAATCGATCAACCATTTGATGATAATGAGTTGCAATCTCATAACAAGTTATTCTGAGGTTCCACATCGCCGAATCGATCAACCGTTCAATTATAATGAGCTGCAATCTCATAACAAGCTATTCTAAGGTTCCACATCACCGAATCGGTCAGCCGTTCAATAATAATGAGTTACAACCTCATAACAAGCTGTTCTGAGGTTCCACATCGCCGAATCAGTCAACTGTTCGATGATACTGAGCTGCAATCTCATAACAAGCTGTTCTAAGGTTCCACATCACCAAATCGGTCAACCGTTCAATGATAATGAGTTGTAATCTCATAACAAGCCGTTTTGAGGTTTCACATCGCTGAATCGATCAACTGTTCAATTATAATAAGTTGCAATCTCATAACAAGCTGTTCTGAGGTTTCATATCACCGAATCAATCAACCGTTCGATGATAATGAGTTGCAATCTCATAACAAGCTATTTTAAGGTTCCACATTGCTAAATTGGTCAACTGTTCGATGATAATGAGCTACAATCTCATAACATGCTGTTCTGAGGTTGCACATCATCAAATTGGTCAACTGTTTGATGACAGTGAGTTGTAATCTCATAACAAGCCATTCTCAGGTTCCACATCGCCGAATTGCTCAACCGTTAGATGATAATGAGTTATAATCTCATAACAAGCTGTTCTGAGGTTCCACATCGCCGAATTGATCAACCGTTTGATGATAATGAGTTGTAATCTCATAATAAGCCATTCTAAGGTTCCACATCGCCAAATCGATCAACTGTTCGATGATAATAAGTTGTAATCTCATAAAAAGCTGTTCTAAGGTTCCACATCGCCAAATCAATGAACCGTTTGATGATAATGGGTTTTAATCTCATAACAAGCTGTTCTAAGGTTCTACATCGCCAAATCGGTCAACCGTTTGATGATAATCAGCTGTAATCTCATAACAAGTTGTTCTGAGGTTCCATATCACCGAATCGATCAATCGCTCAATGATAATCAACTGCAATCTCATAACAAGCTATTCTGAGGTTCCACATCGCAGTATCGGTCAACCATTCGATGATAATGAGTTGTAATCTCATAACAAGCCATTCTAAGGTTCCACATCGCTGAATCGATAAACTCTTTGATGATAATGAGTTGGAATCTCATAACAAGCTTTTCTGAGGTTCCACATCGCCGAATCGGTCAACCGTTCGATGATAATGAGCTGCAATCTCATAACAAGCTGTTCTGAGGTTCCACATCGCCAAATCGGTCAACCATTCGATGATAATGAGTTGTAATCTCATAATAAGCTATTCTAAGGTTCCACATTGCTGAATAGATCAACCGTTTGATGATAATGAGTTGTAATCTTATAACAAGTTGTTCTGAGAATCCACATCGCCAAATCGATCAAGCGTTCGATGATAATGAGTTGCAATCTCATAACAAGCTGTTCTGAGGTTCCACATCGCCGAATCAGTCAACCATTTGATGATAATGAGTTGCAATCTCATAACAAGTTGTTCTGAGGTTCCACATCGCCGAATCGGTCAACCGTTCGATGATAATGAGTTGTAATCTTATAACAAGCCATTCTAAGGTTCCACATCGCCAAATCGATATACCATTCAATGATAATGAGTTGTAATCTCATAACAAGTTGTTCTAAGGTTCCACATCACTGAATCAATCAATTGTTCGATAATAATGAGTTGCAATCTCATAACAATCCATTCTGAGGTTCCACATCGCTGAATCGATCAACCGTTCGATGATAATGAGTTGTAATCTCATGACAAGCTATTCTGAGGTTCCACATTGTCGAATCGATCAACCGTTCGATGATAATGAGTTGCAATCTCATTACAAGCTGTTCTGAGGTTCCACATCACCGAATCGGTCAACCATTTGATGATAATGAGCTGAAATCTCATAACAAGTTGTTTTAAGGTTCCACATTGCCGAATCGGTCAACCGTTCGATGATAATGAGTTGTAATCTCATAACAAGCTATTCATAGGTTCCACATCGCCGAATCGATCAACCGTTCGATGATAATGAGTTCCAATCTCATAACAAGCTGTTCTGAGGTTCCACATAGCCGAATCGGTCAACTGTTCGATGATAATGAGCTGCAATCTCATAACAAGCTATTCTGAGGTTCCACATCGTCGAATTGGTCAACCGTTTGATGATAATGAGTTGTAATCTAATAACAAGCCATTCTAAGGTTCCACATCACCGAATCGATCAACCGTTCGATGATAATGAGTTGAAATCTCATAACAAGCCGTTCTGAGGTTCCACATCACCGAATCGATCAACCGTTCGATGATAATTAGTTGTAATCTCATAACAAGTTGTTTTGAGGTTCCACATCGCTGAATCGATCAACCATTCGATGATAATGAGTTGCAATCTCATAACAAGCTATTCTGAGCTTCCACATCGCCGACTCAGTCAACCGTTTGATGATAATGAGCTACAATCTTATAACAAGCCGTTTCGAGGTTCCACATCACCGAATCAGTCAACCGTTCGATGATAATGAGTTGCAATCTCATAACAAGCCATTCTAAGGTTCCACATCGCTAAATCAATCAACCGTTTAATGATAATGAGTTGCAATCTCATAACAAGCTGTTCTGAGGTTCCACATCGCCAAATCAGTCAATCGTTCGATGATAATGAGCTGCAATCTCATAACAAGCTATTTTGAGGTTCCACATCACTGAATCAGTCAACCATTCAATGATAATGAGTTGTAATCTCATAACAAGCCGTTCTGAGGTTCCACATCGCCGAATCGATCAACCGTTTGATGATAATGAGTTACAATCTGATAACAAGCTGTTCGGAGGTTCCACATCGCCGAATCGATCAATCGCTCGATGATAATAAGCTGCAATCTCATAACAAGCTGTTCTAAGGTTCCACATCACCAAATCAGTCAACCTTTCGATGATAATGAGCTACAATCTCATAACAAGCTATTCTGAGGTTCCACAGCGCCGAATCGGTCAACCGTTTGATGATAATGAGTTGTAATCTTATAACAAGCTGTTCTGAGGTTCTACATCGCCGAATTGATCAACCGTTCGATGATAATGAGTTGTAATCTCATAACAAGCTGTTCTGAGGTTCCACATCACTGAATTGTTTAATCATTCAATGATAATGAGTTGTAATCTCATAACAAGCCGTTCTAAGGTTCCACATTGCCAAATTCGTCAACCGGTTGATGATAATGAGTTGTAATCTCATAACAAGCCATTCTGAGGTTCCACATCGCCGAATCAGTCAATTGTTTGATGATAATGAGTTGTAATCTCATAACAAGCCTTTCTGAGGCTCCACATCACCAAATCGGTCAACCGTTTGATGATAATGAGTTGTAATCTCATAACAAATCATTCTAAGGTTCTACATTGCTGAATCAGTCAACTGTTCGCTGATAATGAGTTGCAATCTCATAACAAGCTATTCTGAGGTACGACATCTTTGAATCAGTCAACCGTTCGATGATAATGAGCTGCAATCTCATAACAAGCTGTTCTAAGGTTCCACATCACCAAATCGGTCAACTGTTTGATGATAATGAGTTGTAATCTCATAACAAGCCATTCTAAGGTTCCACATCACTGAATCGGTCAATCGTTCGGTGATAATGAGTTGTAATCTCATAACAAGCCATTCTGAGGTTCCTCATCACCGAATAGGTCAACCATTCGATGATAATGAGTTGTAATCTCATAACAAGCCATTATGAGGTTCCACATTGCTGAATCAGTCAACTGTTCACTGATAATGAGTTGTAATCTCATAACAAGCCATTCTGAGGTTCCACATCGCCAAATTAGTCAACCATTCGATGATAATGAGTTGCAATCTCATAACAAGCTGTTCTGAGGTTCCACATTGCCGAATCGGTCAACCGTTTGATGATAATGAGCTGCAATCTCATAACAAGCTATTCTGAGGTTACACACCACCGAATAGGTCAACCATTCGATGATAATGAGTTGTAATCTCATAACAAGGTGTTCTGAGGTTCCACATCGCCGAATCAGTCAGCCATTCGATGATAATGAGCTACAATCTCATAACAAGTTATTCTAAGGTTCCACATCACCAAATCGGTCAACCGTTCAATAATAATGAGTTGTAATCTCATAAAAAGCCATTCTGAGGTTCCACATCGCCAAATCAGTCAGTCATTTACTAATAATGAGTTGCAATTAGATAACAAGCTGTTCTGAGTTCCCACATCGCCGAATCGGTCAACTGTTTGATGATAATGAGTTGTAATCTTATAACAAGCCGTTCTGAGGTTCCACATCGCTGAATCAGTCAACCGTTTAATGATAATGAGTTGTAATCTCATAACAAGCCGTTCTGAGGTTCCACATTGCTGAATCGGTCAACCGTTCACTGATAATTAGTTGCAATCTCATAACTAACTGTTCTGAGGTTCCACATCACCGAATTGGTCAATCATTTAATGATAATGAGCTGCAATCTCATAACAAGTCATTCTGAGGTTCCACATCGCTAAATCGGTCAACCGTTCGCTAGTAATGAGTTGCAATCTCATAACAAGCTATTCTGAAGTTTCACATCGCCGAATTGGTCAACCGTTCGATAATAATGAGTTGTAATCTTATAACAAGCCGTTTTGAGGTTCCACATCTTTGAATCAGTTAACCATTTGATGATAATGAGTTGTAATCTCATAACAAGCCATTTTGAGGTTCCACATCGCTGAATTGGTGAACCATTCACTGATAATGAAGTTGTAATCTCATAACAAGCCATTCTGAGGTTCCACATCACCGAATCGGTTAACCATTCATTGATAATGAGTTGCAATCTCATAACAAGCTATTCTGAGGTTCCACATCACTGAATTGGTCAACCATTCGATGATAATGAGCTACAATCTCATAACAAGCTGTTCTGAGGTTCCATATCACTGAATTGGTCAACCATTCATTGATAATAAGTTGTAATCTCATAACAAGTCATTCTAAGGTTTGACATTGCCGAATCATTCAACCGTTCGATGATAATGAGCTACAATCTCAAAACAAGCTGTTCTGAGGTTCTACATCGCCGAATCGGTCAACCATACATTGATAATGAGCTGTAATCTCATAACAAACCATTCTGAGGTTCCACATCGCCGAATCGGTCAACCATTCGATCATGAGCTGCAATCTCATAACAAGCTATTCTAAGGTTCCACATTGCCAAATCGGTCAACTGTTCGATGCTAATGAGTTGTAATCTCTTAACAAGCTGTTCTGAGGTTCCACATCACCGAATCAGTCAACCGTTTGATGATAATGAGTTGTAATCTCATAACAAGCCATTCTGACGTTCCACATTGCCGAATCAATCAACCATTTGATAATAATGAGTTGCAATGTCATAATAAGTTGTTCTGAGGTTCCACATCACCGAATCAGTCAATTGTTTGATGATAATGAGTTGTAATCTCATAACAAGCCGTTCTGAGGTTCCACATCACCAAATCGGTCAACCATTCCCTGATAAAGAGTTGCAATCTCATAAAAGTTGTTCTGAGGTTCCACATCGCCAAATCGGTCAACTGTTCGATGATAATGAGCTGCAATCTCATAACAACCTATTCTGAGGTTCCACATCACTGAATCGGTCAACCGTTCGATGATAATGAGATGTAATCTCATAACAAGTCATTCTAAGGTTCCACATCACCGAATCGGTCAACAGTTTGATGATAATGAGCTGTAATCTCATAACAAGCCATTCTAACGTTTGACATCGCCGAATCGGTCAACCGTTTGAAGATAATGTGTTGCAATCTCATAACAAGTTGTTCTGAATTTTCACATCGCCAAATCGGTCAACTATTTGATGATAATGAGCTGCAATCTCATAACAAGCTGTTCTGAGGTTCCACATCACCAAATCGGTCAACCGTTTGATGATAATGAGTTGTAATCTCATAAGAAGCTATTTTGAGGTTCCACATCACTGAATCGGTGAACCGTTCA
Source organism: Thuja plicata (assembly GCA_018584345.1). Taxonomy (NCBI): domain Eukaryota; kingdom Viridiplantae; phylum Streptophyta; class Pinopsida; order Cupressales; family Cupressaceae; genus Thuja; species Thuja plicata. The sequence continues at coordinate 298,655 of MU227595.1, read as the reverse complement.
TTGATAATGAGCTGCAATCTCATAACAAGCTATTCTTAGGTTCCACATCACCGAATTGGTCAACCATTTGCTGATAATGAGTTGTTATTTCATAACAAGCTGTTCTGAGGTTCCACATCGCCGAATCGGTCAACCGTTCGATGATAATGAGCTACAATCTCATAACAAGCTATTCTTAGGTTCCACATCACCAAATCGGTCAACCGTTCGATGATAATGAATTGTAATATCATAACAAGCCATTCTGAGGTTCCACATTGACAAATCGGACAACCGTTCGCTGATAATGAGTTGCAATCTCATAACAAGCCATTCTGAGGTTCCACATCGCCGAATCGGTCAATCGTTTGATGATAATAAGCTGCAATCTTATAACAAGCTATTCTGAGGTTCCACATCGCCGAATCGGTCAACCATTTGATGATAATGAGTTGTAATCTCATAACAAGCCATTCTGAGGTTCCACATCGCTGAATCGGTCAACCGTTCACTGATAATGAGCTGCAATCTCATAACAAGCTATTCTGAGGTTCCACATCGCCAAATCGGTCAACCGTTCGATGATAATGAGCTGCAATCTCATAAAAAGTTCTTCTGAGGTTCCACATCTCTGAATCGGTCAATCGTTCGATGATAATGAGCTATAATCTCATAGCAAGTCGTTCTGAGGTTCCACATCACCAAATTGGTCAACCATTCGATGATTATGAGTTATAATCTCATAACAAGCCATTCTGAGGTTCCACATTGCCAAATCGGTCAACCATTCGATGATAATGAGCTGCAATCTCATAACAAGTTGTTCTGATGTTCCACATCGCCAAATTGGTCAACTATTCGATGATAATGAGCTGCAATCTCATAAGAAGCTGTTCTAAGGTTCCACATCACCGAATCGGTCAACCGTTCGATGATAATGAGTTTTAATCTCATAACAAGCTATTCTGAGGTTGCACATCACCGAATCGATCAACCGTTCGATGATAATGAGTTGCAATCTCATAACAAGCTATTGTAAAGTTCCACATCGTCGAATCGGTAAATCATTTGATGATAATGAGCTACAATCTCATAACAAGCTATTCTGAGGTTCCACATCGCCAAATCGGTCAAGTATTTGATGATAATAAGTTGTAATCTCATAACAAGCCGTTCTGAGGTTCCACATCGCTGAATAAGTCAACCGTTCACTTATAATGAGCTGTAATCTAATAATAAGCTATTCTGAGGTTCCACATCACCGAATCGGTCAACCGTTCGATGATAATGAGCTGCAATCTCATAACAAGCTGTTCTGAGGTTCCACATCACTGAATCGGTCAACCGTTTGATGATAATGAGTTGTAATCTCATAACAAGCTATTTTGAGGTTCCACATCACTGAATTGATCAACTGTTCGATGATAATGAGCTGCAATCTCATAATAAGCTATTCTGATGTTCCACATTGCCGAATCAGTCAACCATTCGATGATAATGAGTTGTAATCTCATAACAAGCCATTCTGAGGTTCCACATTGCCAAATCGGTCAACCGTTCACTGATAATGAGTTGTAATCTCATAACAAGCTCTTCTGAGGTTCCACATTGCCAAATCGGTCAACCGTTTGCTGATAATGAGCTGTAATCTCATAACAAGGTGTTCTAAGGTTCCACATCACCAAATCGGTCAACCATTCGATGATAATGAGTTGTAATCTCATAACAAGTTGTTCTGAGGATCCACATCGCTGAATCGGTCAACTGTTCAATGATCATGAGTTGTAATCTCATAACAAGTCGTTCTGAGGTTCCACATTGCCGAATCGGTCAACTGTTCGATGATAATGAGTTGTAATCTCATAACAAGCTGTTCTGAGGTTCCACATCACCAAATTGATCAACCGTTCAATGATAATGAGTTGCAATCTCATAACAAGTTGTTCTGAGGTTCCACATCGCCAAATCGGTCAACCGTTTGATGATAATGAGCTGCAATCTCATAACAAGCTATTCTAAGGTTCCACATCACCAAATCGGTCAACCGTTCAATGATAATGAGTTGTAATCTCATAACAAGCTATTCTGAGGTTCCACATCGCCAAATCGGTCAACCGTTTGATGATAATGAGCTAAAATCTCATAACAAGTTGTTCTGAGGTTCTACATCGCTAAATCGGTCAACCGTTCGATGATAATGAGTTGTAATCTCTTAAAAAACTGTTCTAAGGTTCCACATCACCAAATCGGTGAATCATTCGCTGATAATGAGTTGCAATCTCATAACAAGCTATTCTGAGATTCAACATCACTGAGTCGGTCAACCGTTTGATGATAATGAGCTGCAATCTCATAACAAGCTATTCTGAGGTTCCACATCGCCGAATCAGTCAACCGTTCGATGATAATGAGTTGTAATCTCATAACAAGTCATTCTAAGGTTCCACATCACCGAATTGGTCAACCGTTCGCTGATAATGAGCTGTCATCTCATTGAAAGCTGTTCTGAGGTTCCACATCCTTGAAGCGGTCAACCGTTCGATGATAATGAGCTGCAATCTCATAAGAAGTTGTTCTAAGATTCCACATCACTAAATCGGTCAACCGTTTGATGATAATGAGTTGTAATCTCATAACAAGCCGTTCTGAGGTTCCACATCGCCGAATCGGTCAACCGTTCATTGATAATGAGTTGCAATCTCATATTAAGCCATTCTGAGTTCCACATCACCGAATCGGTCAACCATTTGATGATAATGAGTTATAATCTCATAACAAGTTGTTCTAATGTTCCACATCACCAAATTTGTCTACCGGTCGATGATAATGAGTTGTAATCTCATAACAAGCCATTCTGAGGTTCCCCATCGCCGAATCAATCAACCGTTCGATGATAATGAGCTACAATCTTATAACAAGCTTTTCTAACTGTTCGATGATAATGAGTTGCAATCTCATAACAAGCCATTCTAAGGTTCCACATCACCAAATCGGTCAACCATTCGATGATAATGAGTTGTAATCTCATAAAAAGTCATTCTAAGGTTCCACATCACAGAATCGGTCAACTGTTCGCTAATAATGAGTTGCAATCCCATAACAAGCTGTTCTTAGGTTCCACATCGCCGAATCGGTCAACCGTTCGATGATAATGAGCTACAATCTCATAACAAGCTGTTCTGAGGTTCCACATCTTTGAATTGGTCAACCGTTCAATGATAATGAGTTGTAATCTCATAACAAGCCATTCTGAGGTTCCAGATTGCCGAATTGGTCAACCATTCACTGATAATGAGTTGTAATCTCATAACAAGCTGTTCTGAGGTTCCACATCGCCAAATCGGTCAACCGTTTGATGATAATGAGTTGCAATATCATAACAAGTTGTTCTGAGGTTCCACATCGCCAAATCGGTCAATTGTTCGATGATAATGAGTTGTAATCTCATAACAAGCCGTTCTAAGGTTCCACATCGCCTAATCAGTCAACCGTTTGATGATAATGAGTTGTAATCTCATAATAAGCCATTCTGGGGTTCCACATCACCGAATCGGTCAACCATTCGATGATAATGAGTTTTAATCTCATAACAAGCCGTTCTGAGGTTCCACATTACCGAATCAGACAACCGTTCACTGATAATGAGCTATAATCTCATAACAAGCTATTCTGAGGTTCCACATTGCTGAATCAGTCAACTGTTTGATGATAATGACTTGCAATCTCATAACAAGTTGTTTTGAGGTTCCACATTGCCGAATCTGTCAACCGTTCGATGATAATGAGCGGTAATCTCATAACAAGCTGTTCTGAGGTTCCACATCGCTGAATCGGTCAACCGTTTGATGATAATGAGTTGTAATCTCAAAACAAGCCATTCTGAGGTTCCACATTGCTGAATCGGTCAATCTTTCGATGATAATGAGTTGTAATCTCATAAAAAGTCATTCTGAGGTTCCACATCGCCGAATCGATCAACTGTTGCTGATAATGAGTTGCAATCTTATAACAAGCTGTTTTAAGGTTTCGCATTGCAAAATCGGTCAACCGTTCGATGATAATAAGCTGCAATCTCATAACAAGCTATTCTGAGGTTCTACATCACCGAATCGGTCAACCGTTTGATGATAATGAGTTATAATCTCATAAAAAGCTATTCTGAGGTTCCACATCGCCGAATCGGTTAACCGTCTGATGATAATGAGTTGCAGTCTCGTAACAAGCTATTCTGAGTTCCCACATCACCGAATCGGTCAACCATTTGATGATAATGAGCTGCAATCTCATAACAAGCCATTCTGAGGTTCCACATCACCAAATTGGTCAACCGTTCGATGATAATGAATTGTAATCTCATAACAAGCCATTCTGAGGTTCCACATCGCCGAATCAGTCAACCGTTCGATGATAATGAGCTGCAATCTCATAAAAAGCTGTTATGAGGTTCCACATCGCCGAATCGCTCAATCATTTGATGATAATGAGTTGTAATCTCATAACAAGCCATTCTGAGGTTCCACATGGCCAAATTGGTCAACCATTCGATGATAATGAGTTGCAATCACATAACAAGTCCTTTTGAGGTTCCACATTGCAGAATTAGTCAACCGTTCACTGATAATGAGTTGCAATATCATAACAAGCTGTTCTTAGGTTCCACATCGCCGAATCGGTCAACCATTCATTGATAATGAGTTGCAATCTCATAATAAGCTATTCTAAGGTTCCACATCGCTGAATTAGTCAACCGTTTGATGATAATGAGCTGCAATCTCATAACAAGCTGTTCTGAGGTTCCACATCACCGAATCAATCAACCGTTCGATGATAATGAGCTACAATCTAATAACAAGCCGTTTTGAGGTTCCACAATGCCGAATCGATCAACCGTTTGATGATAATGAGCTGTAATCTCATAGCAAGCTACTCTAAGGTTCCACATTGCCGAATCCATTAACCATTCGATTATAATGAGTTGTAATCTCATAACAAGCCGTTCTGAGGTTCCACATCACCCAATCAGACAACCATTCACTGATAATGAATTATAATCTCATAACAAGCCATTCTGAGGTTCCACATAACTGAATCGGTCAACCGTTTGCTGATAATGAACTGCAATCTCATAACAAGTTATTCTGAGGTTCCACATCGCTAAATTGGTCAACAATTTGACGATAATGAGTTGTAATCTCATAACAAGTTGTTATGAGGTTCCACATCACCGAATCGGTCAACCATTCAATGATAATGAGCTACAATCTAATAATAAGTTGTTTTGAGTTTCCACATCACTGAATCGGTCAACCGTAAATTGATAATGAGCTGTGATCTCATAACAAGCTGTTCTGAGGTTCCACATCGCCGAATCAGTCAACCATTCGATGATAATGAGATGCAATCTCATAACAAGCTGTTCTGAGGTTCCACATCGCTGAATCGGTCAATTGTTTGATGATAATGAGTTGTAATCTCATAACAAGCTGTTCTGAGCTTCCACATCACCGAATCAATCAACCGTTCGATGACAATGAGTTGTAATCTCATAACAAGCTATTCTGAGGTTCCACATCGCCGAGTCGGCCAACCGTTTGATGATAATGAGTTGTAATCTCATAACAAGCTGTTATGAGGTTCCACATCGCCGAATCAATGAACCATTCGATGATAATGAGTTGCAATCTCATAACAAGCTATTCTGAGGTTCCACATCGCTGAATCGATCAACCATTTGATGATAATGAGCTACAATCTCA